>RJWM01036505.1:0-18126 GCA_004363535.1 Dasyprocta punctata
TCAAAAGCTTTTTCTGCATCTATTGAGATGATCATGTGATTTTTGTCTTTGGCTCTGTTAATGTGATGTATTATACTTACTGATTTGCACATGTTGAACCATCCCTGTATTCCTGGGATGAATCCCACTTGTTCATGGTATATAGCAAATGCTGGAGGAGTTGTGGGAAAAAAGGAACCCTTCTACACTGATGGTGGGAATGTAGACTGGTGCAAGCTCTATGGAAATCAGTGTGGAAGTTCCTCAAAAAACTAGAATTAGAGGTCCCATTCAACTTAGCTATTCCTCGCCTGGGTATTTTCCCAGAAGAATTAAAAACATTATACCACAGTGAGATATGTGCATCCATGTTTATAACAGCACAACTTTTGATAGCTAAATCTTGGAAGTAACCCAAATAACTGTGAACTGAGGAGTGGATAAAAAAGATATGTTATTTTTGCACAGCAGAGTACTACTCACCTGAAAAGAAGGCTAAACTTGAGACATTGACAGGGAAATGCACGCAACTTGAGATCATACTGATTAATGAAATAAATCAGACTTGCATGTGTAAACATTGTACTGTCTCCTTAGTGTAAGAAATTGAAAGAGTAAATAAGATCCAAAATGCACAATAGATATTGTGAAATGGAATGGAACTGTTCAAAAGGAAAGAGAAACTGGAATGGGGGAAAAGAGAAAAGAAGGAAGGGAAAAGGATAAAAAGTATACAAAATAGTTAAAATAGTTATACTAGTAATTGCTATTAGTTCATTGAAAAGAAAGGTTTGTGCCTATATAGTTTGATCAGTTTTTCATGCTTGTATCTTGTAATATGAACAAATACTTTGAAGATAACAATATATAATGTCTTAGCGATTGTTACTCTCCTACAATCTTATTTTGTAATTTTGTACCATTATTTTCATTGTTTTTTTCTTTAAAAAACTTATGGTACAGAGAATTGGTCTTCACATGCTGACACAATTCCCTTGTAAGTGGTTTTATCCAGTACTGCAGAGACCTTTTACAAAAAGAGATTAACCTCTCTTCAGTCTTAGAACTTTAGTAGTATGTGTTGCACCAGTGATCATAAGGACTTCAACATCCAGTTGCTAGTCAAAGATTTTTTAAGAGTACTTTTCTTGAAATGTCACCTGCTTCTCCCCACCTTCCATTTGGGGGCAGGATGAAATGCATCTCAAGGCTGACATTAACATTTAGATTCCTCAGAATTACATGCAAAAGTCATGAATTTTATAGAAATATGGGCCACATAGTTGTATAAGTGAAACCTGTATTTGTGTGAATAGATGGTGGGAAAAGCTTCTTAAAGATACACTGAGGGAGGAAAGCTCACTCATGAAGAAGAGAGGTTTAACAGCACTTACAGGGGTATAAATCATGATCCATATTGAGATCTTTACTCTTTTTAGAGGATAAAAGATATGCAGGAATTAGTGGGCAGAACACAGCCCGCAAATTCAAATTGCAGTACCTCTCCATATGGATATCTATATTGCTTTCTATCCTAAGTGACTAAGTCTGCGTTGTGCTGGGAACTGGAAGTGAGATGGAATGCAGATTCAAAGCCTACATGCATCTGACAAACATGATTATGGCAAAATGGTTTTTGTTCTTTTTTTTTAATTTAACTTTATGAGCATGTGGTAATCAGTCAATGTGTTCCTTTTTATTTTAATCCAGAAGTAATGTCCCACAACAACTTGGGATAGAGAGGCCTTTGTGGAGAATAAACATAACCAGTAACTACCTCAATCTTCTCCCCAGGATTCCAAGGAAAGTCTGATTTATGGCTTTGTCTCTGTTGTTGGACACAGGCCTCAGCCCATTGGAAGTCTCCAGAGCCGTGGGAGAGAGGAGAGGCTGTGGTCCACCGCAGTGGTGCAGTTCCAAGGCCTCATTTTCTTTTGGCCAAGCCCAAATGTGAACAGTTTCTTGGGGCCTTATTTACTAACCCTAACTGGGTTAAAAGGAAAAAGAAACAAACTAAGTATGGATTTTTAAAATGATGTCTCTGTGTTTCAAGAATGTATACATAACCAGGGTTTCTTTAAAAATTGGTCAGTCATGTGTGAACGTTCCATGGAAAAATCGTAGCTGTTGCCATTTTTCAAAAAAGGAAAGAATTACTTTTCTTTTATAGTATGAGTAGAAAATGGTTCATAATGAAAAGCCAAATTGATCGATTGTTCTATTTAGGTAGAATGATTTTCAGACTTGGTTTGGGCAGGACTGTTTCAACTTATTCTGTTGTCTAGGCATTTTAGTGATGGTGCTCTGTTCAGTCTCAAATGTGTACACGTATAAACAATGCATTCTGTGACCCTCTATGTTTACCTATTGTAAGTACCTTTTGATTTCTAGGTTGGCATACTACCTTAATGGTGGTAGAATTTAAGGTGTAGACATTCACTTTTTGAAACTTTTCCCACCAAGCAAAATTCAGCCCTGTACTCCAGAGAAGGTGCCCCAGAGGTTTCCATAGTTCTAGGAATCAGTGCATCACATAAAGACGCTGCTAAGGAAGTTTCTGTGTTGTTACACTTACATTTTATCTCTACAGAATTATTTCAATGGGAATATTTTCTTTCTATACAATAGTGGGTCAAGTGAATTCCATTTTTCTATAACTTTTTCATTCATATATGTATTTGGGCTCTTTCTGGAAAATTATTCTTGATGCAAAATGAGAGGTCTTTTTAACCTAATGAAATGCAGAAGTGGTTGAAGTAGAGAAGAAGAAGGATGATTGAAAGAAAGGGCGAGGTTAAAAGTACTCCTGTGGTAGAACTGACCTATTGGTGGGATCTCAAGCTGCCTTTTTTCATTAAATCTCCACACAAAGGATTATGATTTCCAGATTTCACTGCTAAATTTTAGTTTAAAAGTTAATATAGCAATCATGAACCACTTTTATCCATGAATAAAAGTAGATTTTCAGTTACAATGGAAGTATAGCTATATGAGATCCACTGCAATCTAACTTACTTGATTAAGCTATATGATAGTTATAAGCAACTTTTTAATTATATAGACTAAGCCAGATTAAACTGTATCACTTTCATGGGTGTATCATAATATCATAATTCTGTCTATACAGGTTCTGTCCCCCCTTCTCTGTGTTCACCTTTGCTTTGCTGCTTGCCTTTCAAGTGACTTAGAGGAAGACTGGTAATGTGTGCAGCATGTTGGGCTTTGTTATGGTTAGGACCAGGAATGTCCCCCAAAACTCTCATGTGCTCAGAGGTGGGGCTTTTGGAGGTGATTGGGCTGTGGGGGCAATGTTGAGTTGAGCAGCTGAGGGGGCGTGGTGGAAGAGGCAGGTCTCTGGGGCTGACCTGCCATGCTATGGGCAGCTTTCCTCCACTATGCCCCTCTGCTGTGCCATTTCTGCTTGTTGACCAAAGACTGAAGCCTCTAAAAACCACAAGTCCAAATAAAACTCTCTCCCTTTGAGTTGTGCATGTTAGGTATTTTCTCCTATTGATGAAGGAAATTGACTAAAACGTCTCTCTTTCTGCCATAGTTGTTTGACCCAGATAGGGTTATCTGACCAAACTAAGCCAACCTGAGAGCTTTGGTATGCTATATTCTAGCACTGAGAAAGGATCAGATGGAGAGGTGAACAGTATACAAAATAAGCAGATGGCCCCTGGCATGTGAAAGGCGATTGTCCATAGTGATAGAGAGTGAAACTTGAACACGGAAACAGAGTTGAAGAGGAACACAGAAAGAAGTAAAGCCAAACAAGATGGCAAGAAAGTTGCCAGGATGGATTTTAGCATTGGTTCCAGGTTGCCTGGGGACAGTTGTCTCCCTGTCCTTGCTACTTTCTCATTCTTTAGCTTTCTTCAGCTGAGCAACCCAGTAAAGCACTTCCCTTTACCCAAACTAGAGTTCTGGTTAATGAAGCACCATTGTGATCTCAGTTACAGATTTATACTCTTTTTAAAATGTGACAATTTAGTGACACACTAAAGAAGAAAATCCTGTTAGGGTCTGGAAGCTGCAGAAAGCCAAGTCTTTTGTAGAGAAGGGAGGGAAGTGATATTATAGGAAGAATAAAAAATAAAGAAATAGTCATTGATGACTGGGATAAAACCAAAAGGTAGCTATTGTAAGGGTGCTAAAAGGAAGGCTCTTACAATTTAATGAGGTATATAAGTTTGCTACTAAAAGTAGCAGGGATATAATTAGAGAAGAACTTTAGAGGTTGTTTTTAATAAACTGAAACATGCATCAAAACCTTTTAACGTACTACTGAAATAAAAAGTTGCATTATAATTAATACCCCAGTAGGTATTAAGTCCAGGCCCTTTGTGCTAAGCTACACCCCCAGCCCTTTTATTGTTTATTTTCAGATAGGATCTCACTAAGTTGGCCCAGGCTGGGTTTGAACTCTTGCCTCAGCATCCTGTGTATCTGGGATCACAGGTGTGTGCCATCATGCCCAGCAAGGCTGCCTTTTAGATGTGTGACAGAATTGGGGTCCAGTTAGAAGTGAAATAGTACACAGTGTTTCAGCTAGTATGGGTTAGTTTAGGCTACCGTAATATGTAGTACAACATCTCAGAGGCTCAAGGAGAAATATATTTAGCTCTTTTTATGGGTCTAGGAGTTGCCCTGTACAGGAGTAACTGATGCACATCAATATGTGCTAGAAAAGAGAGGCCGAGGGGGTCTTGCATTGTCAATTAAATATTTCTGCCAAGATATCACATCACTCCCATGCATTCACCATTGATCAAACAAGTTCCATGGCCATACAAAGCTTTGATTTTTTGGGGGGGAGGGGTTCTGGTGATCGAACTCACAACCTCACACCTGTCAGGCAGGTACTTACACCACTGAGCTAAATCCCCGGCCCATGTAAAGCTTTGAAAGGGGCAAAAAGTATAATCTTTCTATGCTCCTGGAGAAGATGAACTGGAAATATCTGTGAGCATCAGTGATATCTACCACAATAGAATTATGAATAGGAAATTTGGAACACAGAAATTTTCTCATTTCTTAACTTAGTGTAGTGGACTTCCCACTGGAAAACTTTAGGTGGTAAAGTTTAGGTGGTATCTTGAATACCTCTATGTGAATTCTCTAAACTTAGTTTTTCTACTTATAGAAAGAATAAATTGTTTCCCAGATATTGTTGGTTTAAGGATTGCATGCATTAGTATACAAAGAAGAGCTTTGACAACTTAGAATATTATTCAAATATAAAATATATAATACTGATAATATTTGGTTCTTTAAACCTCCCACTCCCAATTTTTCATGAAAAACTATTTTTCTGAGTATTCCTATAGTGCAATTTCTACATGTGAAAACATCTTACTGTAAAAGAACATACCTTAAATAATGTTTACAACCATAAAATTTCTTCATTACTTATGATGTCTTATGTCAAAAATATTTTTACTTCTTGTTTAAAAATATTATAAATTGCAACCTCCTGTATAAACTCAGGTTTTAAACAAGGCTGATATCCATTAATTAAGAAGCATGAAATATGTCAGTGATTTTGTGTGCTGGGTTACTTCTCAATAGCCATATTTCTTTTTCAGGCTCAATTTGTTCAGTAAGAATGAAAGTTCATTATTTTTCAAAAAGACAATTTGCTGTTTTTCTGAAGAAACTTACGTATTTTACACTTCCACAAAAGTCCAAAATAACTATAATTCTTGTTTGCCTAAAATTTATTTTAATCTTAGACTGTGCCTTCAAAGTTTGTTTTAATGATGATGGAGACGCAAATGAGGCAAACGTTTATGTCTCTGAATTCCCAGGAGGAAACTTTGCTTGGTTTCAAGTGGTTGTATTTTGCTACGAGTCATTAAGAATATTTCCAGTGATCTGTGACATAATATTTAATTTCATTGGACTTTGCAAGTATAATTTATAACATCGAGGTTAAAACACTGATTTTAAAGGAGCATTAAAATTACATATAAATATTACATGGATTAAAAAATAAGCCAACAAATTTATAGCAAGCGCTTCGTGACTACTAGAGAAATTATGTATTCTTGTAGATGATTTAGATATATCCAGAGGATTAGATAATGTGGATAATGGATTCAGAAAATAAGTCTTCTTTAGCCCCTGAGTATTTCTCTATTTCTACTATTTCCACTTGAGAAAACACCTCTTCTGACATTCAGTATATTTTTATTGCCCCCTTTCTTCTTTTTTGCAGCTCAAATTATCTAGGTTATTCATTTTGCTTTTGCTTTTTTCTGCACTGCTGATCTCTTATCATGAATCACCTTTCTTGACTACTGCACTGTTAAGTTGATTCTCCTTCTTCAAAATGTTGTCAAAGGTAAATACTTAAATCATATTTTTCAAAATTCAAAGAATTTCATTCTTCATAATTTAAAACAGTTCCTAACATAACCAATGTCAGTTTTTCTTTAATTTTAATATAATTTATGGCATTTTGTATTTGTTCATATGAAAGCACCTGAAAATAACAGTGACAAAGTACATAGTTTTCAGAGAATTGTATGTCAGTTTCTTCAGTACTGTTTAATAGAACATTCTGTGCTGTTTTAAATACTTTTATTGTCTGATACGGTCCCAATTGACCATATATGTTATCTGAATACTAAAGATTTATCTGAATACTAAAGATTTAACTAGTGCAAAGGAAGAAGTGAGTTTTAAGTAATTGGAATATAAATATCCACATGCAGATAGTGGCTACCATCTTGAGACAATTAGTGATTCATGTTTTCCTATTTAAGCATAGACCCCCATAGAGGGGGGGGGTCTTAGCTTCATTTACCAGTCTTTCAGTGAAGAAACTTCCAAAGAAATCTGAAGAATAATGTTTATGAAAAAGTCAGTTAATTGGCAATGTAGAAGATGTGATTGCCTCTCTGAAGCCAGGGCTTCCTCTTTGCAGAGTTCCTTCCCCTATTTCTGTTGTTGTCATCTCTTCCTTTTTTTCAACTCCCAGAGCAATTTATGCCACTTTCATAGTTATTGTCAAATTCTATCCTGTATTACTGTTATTTATGCGCTTGTCTTATATCCTCTTCTAGACACTTTGAGGCTAGAATTCAGAACAGAAATCTGGCTGATCTTTACACCCTTCAGAGGTCTGGATAGTAACTGAAACAATTAATACTGCCCAGGGCTGGATGTATAAAGAGTCCGTCCTGTGGAAACTAATATTCTGAAGGTGACCATCAGTGGGGGGTCTGTCAGTCTCCACTGGGTACCCAGAGTTTAGATATGATGCATGACCTCAGTTTGGAAAGGTTGCCTTTGATTTCTGCTCACAAGTGGCTGTGGTGAACTCTGACTTCACACTCATTTGACATGGCCTTCCTCTGTGACCAGGTTGACTATTTCCTTTACTTTGTTCTCTTTCCTCCTTTTTGGCAATTTTGTCTCTAACGCTCTTAGTTCTGTGTTGAGCCTTTGACTTCTGAAGCAAATTGCTTTAGGTAGAAGGGCGGTTGTCTCCAAATTTATGTTTTTTTTTCATAAGTTACAGTGAACCAGCAGTGAAACTAGGATGAAACCCCATGCCATTTTCTTTATTATTCAGTCTGTTTCAAGCTATTATCCATCTACCGTGTCTAAAGAACAATCTATAACAGTTATGACTTGGTAACAATGGTGGTGTATTTGGAAAAGTAATCACACAATGAATTTAAATTGTTGTTACCCAAAACTGATAGGTGAAGGTACACAACTGTTTAACAGCTTCTCTGTTGTTAAAGGCTGCAGCACCCTGGCATTAAACATGCGGTGGTACTTTCTTACTGGTTACCAAACTGTCTCTGTTGAACATCTGTGTGCACAAAATTATCCGTCCTATATACCTTTGACCTGTTTCATGTGAACTGTTTGGATGTGATTTTTTTTTTTTTGCCACTAAATCTCAGTGCAGGGTGTGAATCACAGCTGGTGATGATAGGTAATTGGACAGGGAATTTACCAGGGGCATGAGAGCATCAGAGATCCCATGTTCTCAAAGGAAAGAATTTTTTCAAAAAAGGAAAGCAATATTGGGAGGAGCAATTAAACAGAAAATTTTCCTGAGGAAAGTAAGCAAATTTTTAAAAGAAATTCTGTTTCAAAAACAGGCCAAATGTTGTATCCAAGTACTTAAAATTGCACAGTCAAATTGTAAATCTTAGTATTTTCTGAGCACTTTAATTAATACATCTTTTAAAAGCTCATGTTATAAGAATTGGATATATGAAAAATGTATCTCCTTCACCGTGGGATACTTTGAGAGATAGAATTCACATCACCTCAGTAGTCACAAATCTTCGATGCATACTGACAGTACAATTTTAGAAAAGGAAATTTTTTAACCCCCAGCACTTCTTTGAAGCTAATGTTTTTAGCTTATAAGGTTATGCAAAGTAGATGATTTTTGTTCAATAATACAGAAGAATTTATTTTTCCATAAACATTATCAAAATATCTGCATTAAAAAGAGAGTTAAAATAAAATATGCATTTGTCCAACAGAGTATACTCTATGCTAGGGGAAAGTGAATGGGAATTAAAATTTGCCAAGTGAGTTTTAACATACAATAGTCAGAAACACATACTTAGATTTATCCAACAATTTGCCCAGTGTTGGCCTTGGTCCTGTAATAGCTGTGTTGAACGAAATAAAGTAAGTGGTATATTGGTAAATGGAATATACTAAAGTACTTCATATATGTTTCAATCTACCCAGAAAGCATTTGTGTAAGTTTTCAACTAAAATTATTGATTTAGATTATTTAAAAATTAAATATTTTAGCACAATTAGCTATAGGTTTACAAGATGTACTATAATGTCAAAAGAATTCAAACTAGTCCAGAAAATTTCTCACTCAACTTCATGGCATTGTCAAATGGAAAAAACGGTGAATTGAATGAAAGATGAAGAATTTCACGAGGAAATTTGCTGAGTCTTACCTAGACTAGCTAATTCCTTCCCTGTCCTTATATCTCCTTTTCCTTTATTTTGTTACTAGGAGAAACACTTAGCATATGGTTTAAGGGCTGAGAGTTTGGTAAATGATTGATGTAAGGACTTCATTTGGACCAAATTTAAAATGAGTCAGTGGTGATGCAGATGCTGAAAAATAGAAATTTAAGAGCCATAACAGAAGCACCACATCCAGATGTTTTGAAATACTGTACCAAAAGAAACTTGACAAAATACTGAATTTCCACAGGAGGGATGACCAAGAAGCTGAGGGATTTAGGTGATTATGGTTGCTTTCTTTAAGTATGTATGAATGAATGGGAAAGAAGAATTACTTTAACATTGTTCCAACAAGCAGGCTAGGACTCATGATTAGAAGACAGAGGTAAGCAGAGTAAAGTTGGTGTCATTTACGTATCTGTATTTCCCAGCTTCCTAGTTGCTGGGAGAAAATACCCAATGACCACAATTTAAAGGAGGAAAAGTTCAATTTGGTTGACATTTTCAGATGGCTCAGACCATCAAAAGTGTTATATGAATGATTTAAAAAAATGTGTGTACCACTTTCAGGAAAAATATCCAAGTGGAAGATGAGAAATTGTCAGTGACTTCATAAAAGGTATTTTTATGCTGGGAGACAGGTCTTATTTGATGCTTTCTATCCTCCCAATTCTAATATGCTTTTTGGCTTTTTAAAATAGTTTCATATTTATTACTTACTTTAGAGAAACCTACTTCATTTGTGTTATTAAACCAAAAAAATTAAGTTAGATATCATTACAGCAAACATAAAGAATATTTAGCTAAACATTTCAGAACAGCTGGAATAATTCCTGTGTTACCCTGAGAAAAACGAGGTTAAAGAAAAAAAAAACCATCTTAAGTGTCTTGAAGTGGTTTCAGTGCAAATAATACTTTATATAAGTATATATATTTTTAAATATCTGAGCTGCTGAAATTGTTTACACCAGAAGTCTGAATAACTCTAGATTTGGATTTTGGCCTAAGAAGTCACAGAAGAGAGATCTGGTGAGCAGAGCAGGGATCTTGACTTTCAGGTTAGGATTCTAGAAACACACAGGAGTCAGGCAGGCAAGAAGAAGCTAAGAAAAACTATTAAAAAATAGGTACATGCAGGTAGTCCGCTGATCCCTAATGCTTACTGCAGACTTTGCCGCTCTAAAGACCGTTTCCACTGGGACTTGCAAGGGGAAGCAGGAAGTGCAAGGGCTGGGCAGGAACATCCCTGGACGTGACAGTGCAGTTGTTGGTCCAGCTCCTCTGGCTGCCAGGTATTTGACAAACTGTTTAATACCAGGAATTCATAGGACTACATTTTAATAGAATATTTTGCAATACCAAAGTCCTGCTGAAGATCATTTCCAGAGGCAGCTGCGCTTTGCATGAGCTTCCTATGGTTTTCCATGATCGTTTTTTCCCTCAACTCCCCACATTGCTGTTGACACCAGGTCTTGAACACAAGCACTGCAGGTAAAAGGGGTTTCAGGATGCTAAATGAGACAACTTATGCTCTTAAAGCAATTGCTGCTCTTTAATTTGAACCTTTACTAACTTTACTGTGTGCATTATATCTTTATATAGAGCCAGAGAAGAAAACAAGATTCATATGATCAAGTATATGGAAATTTAAGACCCCAGCAGCCCCTCATTAAATTATTCATTTGTTACTCCAAGTTAGATTAATTGGCACCTAACACACACTTTGCTTTCCCACTGGACATGTTCAGAATGACTTCCTCTTTCAATCATTCTTTGCGTTATTGTCAAGGTTAGCATTTTAAATCCCAGATATAAACATGTCACACTTTCAAAAGTCATCTGTGACTCTTGCCTATTTGGGACCAAGTTAGACTTATTTTGTTATGAAGATATGTTTGTGGTACATATTAATTATATTCCTTTTGGAGAAAGATACATATCCATATGGCATCTTGAGCAACGTTTCTCTGCCACCCATCTTTACTTAGTGTATTCCAGATTTTACAAACACAGCACATAGGCTAATCCCCTTGTGTTTTTGTTTGATGTTTTGCATATGCTGGTTTCTATTTTAGAGATTTCTTTCCCCTATGACATTTTCCTGTATTTTTTCTCCCAACTTTTCTGAGGGATGACATATAATTTATCTTTCCCAACTTAATGAAACATACCTTTTCTGGGACTTGCTGATTGACTCAGAACTGTAATATTATCTCATGGGCCTGTCCCTCTGTTGGTATGCTTTGTCACATTGCAGTATAATTTACTTCAATATGAATTGTTCTTCCTTCTAGATTGCAATGTCCTGAAGAGTGGGAACAGTGACACTTATTTTTGTAATTTCAAAAGTCTGGTATGGTACTTAATAGATGTACTGTACATAAAATACAATTCTGGCCCACAATAAATACATGCTAAGTAACTTTTAAATGCAACTGAACTGTATCTATTGAACATTATAATTTCTCAGGTGTCTGTTGGCTTTAAAATCCTGTGATTTTATATAGTACCCTGGGGATTTAAGTGTTATTATGTAGTTCAGATGAAATTGACTTCACTGAACATATTCTTAATAAGTGGCAAGTTAAATTGCCCTGTGGGTTGCTAAATAGGAAAAGTCAAGACCAGAAATCAACATGATGCCTGGTCCTGTTAGCGTTCGTTGATTTTCCAAAGTATATGTGACTTTTGGTTGTTGAAAGGCGCTACTGGCTTTGTCTTTCTCTGTAGGATTTAGTTATGGTTTTTGTGGGATTCAACAGAAACATTCATGGGACATGTAAGAGGAAGGGTATGCATATGTTTTGTGAGATTTCCCCACTTACTGTTGCTTTGCTGCTTACTAGCGATGACATCAACAGTATTAACATGGGAGCCACATGAGGTTATTTGTCCTCTCTGGCAAAATAAATCCCTCATGAGTGGATGTAGTGTTACAATTGCTTGAAATGAACTTAGCTAATGTTTATAGCCATCTGCTTGATGTTTTGTTATTTCATATATTTATTATTTTAAAAATATTCTTAATACTAGAATATCTCTGGATACCAGCCTGGAAATGAATGTCGCCATTAGAGTAAATATGAGAAAAAATATAATCTTGTGGCAGTGGTGAATGGCCAGGGAAAATGAGATCCGGTCTGATAGCGTGTATAGATGGATCCTTAAACACACAGACAGTTATTCCTTCCTCCATCCATGTTCCCTCAAAACAATGGCAAACTCATATCTGACATCGAGTGTTTCCTCTTGGGCTTTGCCTAAGCTCCAGTTATTGTTTCTGGCAGCCTTCTCGTCAATGCCTCGTGATTTCAGCCGCAGGATTTGGCCAATACTGGCCCTGGCCAATGGGTGGGACTGGATCTAAGGCACATCGGGAAGGGTTCATGTGTTTATCATAGCAGTACCCAGCAGTGGGTCTGTTAGTTTTTCCTTTCACAACCATTTTTCCTGAGAGGTTTGAAGTTTAATCTTTTCAATTTTCTATTGGCTGAAAAGTCATCATTAGGGACAATACTGCTTTTTTTTTTCTTTTTAAATTAAAGCCTGTCTGGTTAAACTTCTGAGAGATTCTACTTGGTGAATAGTTTTTAAGTGGTTTTAGGAATGAAAAGAAATAAAATTCATTTAGACTTCATAATTCTCTTTATTTTGCAGAATTAAAATGTCTAAATTCACAGACATTGTGTCACTTGGAGGAGATGAGTAGTGACATAGAAGAGAGTATGAATTTTCTTCAAAATTTATACCAGAGTCTCTCTGCCGGATAGGTGTTTACCATGTATCCTTGCTTACAATCTTAGCCACATAACTCTGAATCAAAAAGAGACTCACTTAAGTACCAAGACTTTTAGAGGGCCTGCTCTTCTCAATGACCTGAAGGGAGACACATTAATATTTTTCACTAAATACCATGAGAATTTGTCAGAGATGTTTCACCTATTGCATGAGTATAAGACTAAATCTGAATATGAAAATTTCCACCAAAATTCACCAGTGTGGGTTAAGTTCCATGAAGAGAATATAATATCCTTTAAAAGTAAGCATCTTAGAGTATGAACACCTACCAAAGAATTCCTGAGCCTCCTAGAAGAGTCCAAAAATTCTGACAATTCCTTTCCTGTCTACCATATATATCTCCTATTTTAAAAAAGGCTTTTTATAAAAATTGCCTACTTGAGCATCTCACATCATGAAATGAAAATGTTCCTAAAGCAATTAATTTAAGTTTAAAAAATTAGAGCTACCATGTGCTGACCACTCATTTTCTTACCACAAAAGACACTCTCCTTTTACCGTTTCCCTTCATTCTCATGGCAGCCCTACAAGATGAGATTGTTACCCACACTTAGCAGATAAGTAATGTGAGAGTCATTTCCTTTATGACCTACAGTCATACAAGTGGTGTACTGAGGACCTAAAATCAGAATTTCCACATGTTTGACTCAAAGTCCTGTGCTTCATTTTCTACAGTAGGCAACCTCCATAAATTCAGTACATCAGGAATAATTTTTCAGAATGAAATCACCATGGGATTTTTGGCCTACAAGAACTTTAGGGAACTGAGGGACATTGGGCTAGTTAAATTCTTTTCACTCCTATTATTTTTAAGCAAGCCCCCTCACCCCCCAATTTTCCCATTAATCAAGGAAAAAGAGTAATAAAATTTAGACTTGAGCATGTCTTATACATGCTAATAATAGGTAACACTCATCCTTGGATATGTGACTAATTTTAACAGCCTTTTTGTTGTGGGTTGGATCTAAAATATTCCTTGAAAGTCACGTGCTGTGGGCTTGCACCCCAGCTGATGGTAGTTTTGGGATGTGATGGAACCTTTGGGAGGTGGAACTAGTGGGAGGAAGTTAGGTTGTTGGGGCATGTCTTTGAAGGTTACATTGGTACCTTGCACTTTCCCTGTCACTCTCTGTCTTAGTGCCCCTCCCCGTTTCTCCTCCTCAGCTACCATGAGGTAAACAACCTGGTTCTATCAATACTTCTTGATACAATGTTTTGCTTTGCTATAGGTCCAGAGCAATGAGGCCAAGCTGAAACCTCTGAAACTATGAACGAAACCAAAACTTCTTCATTTCATGTTGATTTTCTTAAGTACTTTGTCACACAAAACTGATGAACACACTGAACCACTCTATTAAAAGTGCATTTCCAAAAAGTCTTCTTGTAACTTGTAATTATTCTAAATTACTAATATATATATATAGTTATAATAGTACCAATAATTTACTACAGAAAAAAAACTTATTTCAAACTTAGAACCTTGGGTGAGGGCTGAAGCCCTGCACAGAGAACCCCATCCAGCCGTGCAAGCTTGGCTCCTCACTTGGAACTTGGTAGGGCCCTGCCCAGCATGCCCAATCAGCCAGGGACCTTTGGGTAGATCCTGCGGTGCCTGGTTGGGCCCTGCCGGTGACCCCAAGTGGCTGGGGAACCGCCTGCACTCAGTGATGTGAGCTGAAGCCCTGCACAGTGAACCCCATCCAGCTGTGCAAGCTCAGCACCTCTCTTGGAATCTGGTGGGCCACGCCCAGTGGCCCAATCAGCTGGGAAGCTTTGGTGCACCACGTGGAATGAGCTGAAGGCCTGTACTGCATACTCCATCTAGCTCTTCAGCCTTGGTATGTTACTCAGCACCTGGTAAAGTCCTGCCCAGCAACCTCAAATAGCCGGGAAGCTTCAGATGGCCACATGGGGTGTGCTAAAGGCCCACCCAGCATATTCCACACATTTGAGAAGCCTTCAAATGCCACTAGGGACCTGGTAAGGCCTGACTAATGACCCACAGTCCCTGTAGTATGGACAGATATCCTCAACCCAAGAAGCAACTGAAACCTTGCATTCAGCTTCTCCAGGGGAATATAGGAAAATGACAAAGCACAAGAGCAAAATGCAATCTCAAACCTCCAGCCCATCCCAACCAAGCCTAGGAGACATGGACACAGAAGGAAATGTAAGTCATACACCTGAAACCTATGAAATGATAGCAACTGAAGTAAAGAAACAACTCCATGAAGCTATAAAGGAACTCAGATCAGAAATAATCTCCCAGGTAAAAGAAGAAATGATAAACATAATAAAAGAAATGCTGAACACATCTAAAGAAGACATAGTTAAAAAAAATTGAGGAGCATTGCAAACAGATAGACACCTTGAATGGACAATATAAGAAAGAAACAGAATGCATGAAACAGATTCAGAGATATCCAGGAAATAAAAAACTCCATCGAAAACTGGCAAAACCACCTCAATGAATGTGAAGATAGACTTTCAGACCTCAAAGACAAGATTTTAATTAGTGAAGAGGAAAGGAAAGATCCTTTAAAAATAACAAGGAATCAGGAAGTAACAATTCAACAGTTGCAAGAAGATGCAAAGAAAAACAATATAATATTGATAGATGTAAACAAAAAAGGTGACAACACAAATGATATCAAAAGACTATTTACAGAAATAATAGCCAAAAATTTCCCAAACGTGGGGAAGGAAACCGACATACAGATAAGTGAAGCATATAGAACTCTAATTAGCCATAACCAAAATAAATCTATACTCAGTCATATAATAATCAACGTCCCAGAAATTCAACTTAAGAACAGTGTATTAAAAGCTGTTAGAGAAAAGAGACAGATCACCTATAGGGGAAAACCCATCAGAATCACAGCAGACTTCTCAACACAAACAATGAAATCAAGAAGGGCATGGAGTGAGGTATTTCAAATCCTAAAGGAAAACAACTTCCAACCCAGATTCATGTATGCTGAAAAACTGTCCTTCAAAATAAGATACTTCCATGACAAAGAACAGCTAAAGAACTTCATGACCACCAAACCAACCCTGCAAAGAATGCTGAAAGATATTCTAGATAGACATAAAAATAAGTATGACTTCAGGAACACCAACAGAAAAAAACCACTAGGCAAGGCAAACAATTAAACAGAGGGGAAAGGTAAAGAAACAACAGCAGAAAGGTAACATGACAAAAATAATCCAATATATACCAGTTATAACCATTAATGTAAATGGCCTCAGTTCACCAATTAAAAGAAACAGAGTGGCAGAATGGATTAAGAAACAGCATGCAACCCTATGCTGTATACAAGAAACCCATCTAACCCAAAAGAAAATTCATAGACTGAAAGTCAAAGGATGGAAAACAATACTCCATGCAACAGGAACCCAAATAAAAGCAGGGATAGCTATTCTATTTGCAGACAATGTGAACTTCAAGCCAAGAATGATCAAAAGAGATAAATAAAGTCACTACATACTAGTTAGGGGAAAACTTGATGAGGAAGAGATAACAATCTTAAATCTATATGCACCAAATATGGGAGCACCCAGTTACATAAAACAAATATTAATAGAAATGAAAAATCAAATAACCAATAGCACAATTATAATGGGAGACCTTCACCCTGATTAACACAAAGAGACTTATCAACTAGACAGAAAATCAACGAAGAAATAGCAGAGCCGAATCAAACTTGTGAACAAATGGACTTAGTCGACATGCACAGAGTGTCCTACCCAATAGCATCAGAATATGCATTCTTCTCAGCTGCACATGGTAAATTCTCTAAAATAGACCATATACTAGCCCATAGAACATGCTTAAATAAATGCAAAAGAATTGAAATTATCCCATGCATATTATCTGATCATAGTATCATGAAACTAGAAATTAATGACAAAAGAAGCTGCAAAAACTCCATAAATACATGGAAATTAAATAATACACTCCTGAACAATCAATGGGCCATGGAGGAAATTAAAGAAGAAATTAAACAATATCTATAAGCAAATGAAAATACAAATACAACTTACTGAAACCTGTGGGATGCAATGAAAGCAGTCCTCAGAGGGAAATTTATTGTGGTGAATTCCCACATCAGGAAAACAGAATGACACAAATAAACAACTTGATGCTACACCTCAAACATCTAGAAAAAGAAGGGCAAGTCAAGCCCAAAGCCAAAAGAAGGGAGGAAATGTTAAAGATCAGAGCAGAAATTAACACAATAGAGACTAAGAAAACAATACAAAGAATTAATGAATCAAAGAGTTGGTTCTTTGAAAAACTAAATAAAATTGATAAGCCCCTAGCCAACCTAATTAAAGGAAAAAATAAATCTCAAACTCATGCAATAAGGAATGCAAAGGGTGAAATCACTGCAGACCCCAAAGAAATACAGAAGATCATCAATAACTGCTTCAAAAACCTTTACTTTCATAGGTTTGATAACACAGAAGAAATGGACAGATTCCTAGAAACATATGAATTTCCAAAGCTGGATCCATAAGATGTAAAACTGCTGAATAACCCAATTTCAATTAAAGAAATTGAAAATGTAACTAAAACCTTACCAACAAAAAAACAAAAAGCCCAGGTCCTGATGGATTCATTGCTGAATTCTACAAGAAATTCAAGGAAGACTTAATGCCAACACTCCTCAAACTCTTCAGTGAAATTTAAAGGGAAGCAATTCTTCCTAATTCATTCCTGGAAGCAAGTATTACCCTCATACCAAAATCAGATAAAGACCCAAACAAAAAAGAGAACTACAGGCCAATCTCCCTAATGAACATAGATGCAAAAATCCTCAATAAAATATTGGCAAACAGAATGCAGCAAGTCATCAAGAAGATTATACACCATGACCAAGTGGGATTCATCCCAAGAATGTAGGGATGGTTCAACATATGCAAATCAATAAATGTAATACACCGTATCAATAGAGCCAGATATAAGAATCACATGGTATTTGAATAGATGCAGAAAAAGCTTCTGATAAAGTCCAAAGCTCACTCATGATAAGAACCCTACAGAAAATTGGAATAGATGGTCTTTACTTCAATCTGTTAAAAGCCATCTATGACAATCCAACAGCCTACATCATATTAAATGGTCAAAAACTGAAAGCTTTTACTCAAAAATCAGGAACAAGACAAGGACGTCCATTATCATCACTCCAATATAGTGCTGGAAATATTAGTCAGAGCAATTAGACAAGAAAGAGAAATAAAAGGAATAAGGATAGAAAAAGAAGAAGTTAAATTATCATTATTTGCAGATGACATGTGTCTTGGTTACTTTTCACTTGTTGCTGAGATGAAACACTTGACACCCAAAATTAGGGAAGGAAAGGTTTATTTAGCTTACAG
>RJWM01036506.1:0-17974 GCA_004363535.1 Dasyprocta punctata
TTTTTTTGTATTCCCAGAGTCTCCTTGGTCAAAAGATTAGGGACTCACAGAGTTATGGGATATCATGGCAGAGGTTTCCTTATATCTTGGGTCCTCATTGATCTCAGAGGGTGGAGGCCAAAATATTGGTTGTCCTCCCAGCCCTTCTATCTTTCTAGGTTTTGAGCTTTAAACCTCAGTTGTTGAACATCCAGAAGGAAACAGTAATAAAATTATAGTGTAATAAAGCAGTAAGCTTAACACTGTTATCTTATCTGAATATTAAGCACTTTAAACCATAAAATAAAACCATTATTTTTTATCAACCATGAATGTCCTAGTATTTAAATCCTTTTAGAATGTTCACAGTTACAGTTTGGGGATTTAGCTCAGTGATTTAAGTGCCTGCCTGGCAAGTACAAGGTTATGAGTTCAATACCTGGTACCAACCTAAAAAATTAGAAACAAAAAACACACATAATATTGTAGCATGACAATTATAATGGCATTTTTATAACCTTCTTAAATGTCTATCTTAGTACTGAATAGTGTGATATACAGCATATGCACCATATAAATTTTTAAAGGTTATTATTTGATTGGTAATCTCATGTTGATTTGACTGCTTTCCTTATGTCAGTTTTTAGAAGGAACAACTTGAGTTCTATCAAATTAACAAATAACCACACATTTATTTTTTTCAATAAATTATTTTTATAAACTTTTCTTCATATATGTAAATTTTTAATCTTCTCATTATCTCTTTTTTATCTATTTAGTAGGACAAGACTTTTAACATACAAAACTTTTCATATCAAAAATATAACTCTTACATTCATAGCCTTTTTAGTATTCTTTGTCTCAGATAGTTAAATTTGACTGATCGTCAACAGACCTCTGAGTAACCCTGGATCAGTGTTCCATTTTAAAATAACATAGTACAGAAAAAGAACAAGTCAACCCAATAATTTCAAAACTTTGCATAAATTCAATCTGTACAAGAAATGCTTTTTATAAATTCAAATTGTACAAGAAATGTTTTATTCACATCAACTCAAACTGAAAATCAAAAGTATATTTAACAATTAGTTAAAATTTGTAATTTGATTTTTCCTGTAAAACATTTTTTTAAAGAGGATCATGTGATTGGAGGTTCAGGTGACATCATGGGTTACTAAGGGAGTTTATATTTTTCAAGTTGTATTATAATCCATTAACAAAATGAAGTAAAAATTGTCCTATTATATCTGAAGTCACATCACAAGATCACCATTTACAAAGACTGCAAAGAGTTACAAAGGTATCGCCGGTTACAAAGGCAGGAGTTTTGCACAAAAGGGAGAAATGTTCCGTTATTCACCCTGCTGGGTGTGTCTACTCATTCTTGGCAGACATCCTGGGTAGGTTTTCATTTAATGTTTTAGTTTTCTCTTCAAGACTGATTATACTGCTTTTTTTTCCCAATTTCCAGTTGAGTCCAGGTGAACTTAGACGCATGCATTTTTATTTTGCAGATGTATACACACATATGTATGCATCCATTTGTCGGGGGAGTGACCTATTGCTTACAGCGTTTGCTCACATTCAGTCCACGCGTTCACTCACAGGTAGACAGAGGTTAGTGCACTTCCATCCACAAACCCACGGGCAAATCTAACTAGAATGGCAGCTGCAGTTAACTACTCTGTCTAGAACAGAAGCCGGACATGGAACAGGTGAAAAACATCATTGAACAGGTAATTTCAGAAACTAGAATCAAAACAGGTGATGAACATCACTGAGGAGTGATCCGTTCCTCTTCCAGCCCCAGTAGGGGTGACTCAAGCAGGTTACCTAGCTTAACTGAGGGACAAAAACCGGGGCAGGCCTACATTATCCAAGGCCCCAGTCTGTAGCTTGTTCTAACTCCTCCTCGGGTCCCCTGAGGCCCTCGCTGTTGTTCAAGGGCTTCCTCCCCTTGACTGCCAAGGAAACTCTGGGAAGAAGTCAGAGGGCATGGCTTCCCATCTTCAGACAGGGTTGACCCCAGCAACAGTCAGTGGGCCCTGCACCAGTGACCTAAACTGTCCTCAGGGCCTCTTCCCAGCTGACACACCGGAAATATTGCCTAACCGAACTAGGAACACTTTTTGCACCAAGATGAGAAGATAAGGCAGTATTTAGCCTTTATTCCAGGGATCAGTTAGATCTTCACGCCAGCAAACTGTTGTGGCATAATTCCACAAAGTCAACAGCACTGAATTTAGAAAGAGTTTAGTTTGCATAGCATTTAGAAGTAGGAAGTACAAAGCAAGTGACAAAAGCTACATAATTGGTTACATACAGTGACAGGCTATTCTTAAACAGATTTGTTGAAACAAAGGATCATTTCTCATAATACGGAAACACTCTGGGAACAAGGGGAGGGGGCTCTTACAGAGTGAGCAGAGTTAAAGGCCTTAGCACAATATAGAAACATTCCAGGAAGGGGCCCTACACAGTGTCCTTGATAGCCCTGAGTACCTTAAATTGCAGACAGTTACTCTGACCCAGTGCTTATCAGAGGTGGGCAGCTGGACTTTAGACCTTGGTCAATTGAATTCAGCAGAAATAATGGAACAAAAACTTGGTCGGAGACCTCTGATTGATCATGAAATACCTACAAGTTTGCTATTTCATAAATGTGTTCTTGCTTTATAATCGTGCCCCAACACTAACTCATGCTTAGTTAGTGGGCTGATCTTATGTGTGTAAAACCCTCAAAGTGAATGTCTTTCTAACTGTTGTGCAGGAATTTTTTTTTTCTCCAGCCTGATGTTTGGAACCTTGTCTACGAAACATCCCAAGTCTTAATCACAGTGTTCTGAAATTGCAGGATTGCATCCTTGCTGCTAAAATGTGACTTGGGGATACTTCTTAGCCTTCCAGTTGTTCTGCTCACTCAACTATAAAATAGATCAACAATTACTCACTGCTTAGCATGGTTTATATGAATTAATGGTCTTAGTATATATGAGATAACTTGAAGAAATTGTGATATTTCTGAGAGACAATTGGATTCTAGTGTTTATTTTTATTAAAAATGAAATTTATAAATGTGTATTCCCTAAGTTACTTTTTCTTGTGTGACATACTTATTATGGATAGAATGAAATTTTAGCTCAATTGTCAAAACTTTCCAGAAATTTCCAAACAATCAAGATGATACAAATTTTCTGTCTTTTTAAAAAATACTATCCTTTCACTTTTCTATTCTAATCATAGTATAGAACATTGTCCAATCCACTGCACTAAAATTTGGTCTCATTTTTGTATGCTTTTATTTTACTAACATTAAATAATCTCAATGGTAAAGACTATGAAAATTTTATTACATTAGTTTAGGTCTAGAAAATGTTTCCACACCTTACATGTAAATCAATATTTGATACAGAAATGAGGTAAACAGTTTCCATTTTAAATAAAACCATCACTTTTAGGAAGGATAAAATAACATTCAACGGAGAACAAAAATCTACTCTTTATGCACCACTTTTGTGATGGTAATACTTAGTTTTTCAAACCTAGGCTTATCAGAAAAATCCAAAGTTTTATGGCAATGTGTAGTAATACTCTAATTTAGCCAAATATTGGAAGTTAACTAAACTTTAGTTCTGTTTTTTGGTGTGTTGTATGTTAAAAATCAAAATTACTAACTAAATTTAGAAAAAGAATTTTGTACTTAAAACTTTTATCATTTCACAATTCATTTACTTGCATAAAATTATTGTTTGTCTTTAATATATGTTCTTCATAGGTCCAAGTGATGGCAAATTTAACTCATAAATTGTTTTATTTTAAGAGTCCTGTTCAAAATTACCAAGACTAGATATATGAATAAGAGAGTTAGTTGTTACCCTATTCTTTTCACAATAAAGGTTTTTGTAGCATTATCTATGTATAAAAATATAGTTTCCTACTTTGAAAGTTATTTCATATTGATGCAAGGATTATCGCATTGTAAGTTTTATACAAAAGAATAAGAAATATAAATTTCATTAATACAATAAAAATATTTCTCACTTAACATTTATATACTTTATAGATTAAAGTTAGATAAAGGAGAAAATGGCACATTTTTGCCTTTCTTATATGGACTAATCTTGATTCTGTCTCACTGTAGAAGTTCAACTTCCATACATTTAAATTACCTTAGGTTTAGCCACTGATATCATCAGAAATATTCAACATACTATAATGATACTCTGTTCTTTATAAACATGTCACACTATTAAAGCAGTTTTGCCTACCCTAGGGACTTGTACCAGCTACAAATTTAA
Organism: Dasyprocta punctata; assembly: GCA_004363535.1. Classification (NCBI taxonomy): domain Eukaryota; kingdom Metazoa; phylum Chordata; class Mammalia; order Rodentia; family Dasyproctidae; genus Dasyprocta; species Dasyprocta punctata. The sequence continues at coordinate 4,278 of RJWM01036506.1, forward strand.
ATTTCTCATTAAAAGTATTTCTTTGGCATCTACTGATTTTCTTTATCTAACTTTGGCAACATGACTCTGCTCAGAATATACTAACTTCAGGGCCCCATTGGAATGGAGTGCACTGTGCTTTTTCTATCTCAGCCATGAAAACAATTTGAAAGCATTCAAAATTGACATTTAATCAGTTATTATTTTAAACATTTTGAATCCTGCATTCGGAACTGTTACATACACATATGTGTTACATCTTAAAGTTCTGTTTGCCCTTATGAATGATGTTTTGCATATCAAAGTCTAACATAGAAAATTGACAAACAAATTAAGTAAAAGTTCATGGAAACTATTGTTCAATACTAATCATTAAAAATAATAGATTATAATACTCATATAGGTCTTAATGTCATTATCAAAAATTTAGATACTCATACACATAGATGGTTTTCTATATATGACTAGAAATCTGGGTTCACTGATCAATAATGCAATTGTTTGTACTCATTGAATCAACCAATACATTGTGGGTTAGTAAAAATTTTTGTGGTAAAACAATGTTGCAATATTGTTTAACTTCCAAAGGTGTGAAATAAATGTTGAGTCATCATGTGTTTTGTCTGTTCCTTAGCATCAATTTTGATGTCAACTGCTGTTCTTCCTTCTGTAGTTTTTAGATATCTCTAATTAAGAATTTGATTATTCCTTCAGATGTTTTCTTGATCTTAGAACAACAACCTTGGCTTTCTGAGACCCAGTATATCTTAAAATACAAAAATAATGTACAAGAATAAGTATTTCTTTACTTGTTCTAAACATTAGAAATTATATTTGCCTTGATTTTATGTATTTCCATACATAAAAAGTAAAACTAAATTTTTTCAAAAGAACTACAGAACGTCATTATCCTTGATTATATTTAGATTGGCAGTTATCATTTATTTTTAGAGACAAAAGCTAATTTATACTACTTGATTGATTCTGGCAAAATTGCAACCTGACAAAATATGTCAAAATGCATTTCATTTTTATTGTGATCAGAACATGTTCACTAAAAACTTTAGTAATAGAAGAAATATAAAATGTATGCATATATTTTTAAAATTAGCAGAACATTTTGCTTTTGCTCTTACCTAAAAACTTCTTGTTTTCTTGCAACTTGTTTTCCACAAAAGTTTGTTTGATTCATGATTTCTTTGGGGTTTGTTAATTTCATCACTTTCTGATTTTCTATTTCATTGTTTTACAGATTCACATACAATTAAATTAAGTTTATTTATTAAAAGACTAACTGTCCTATACTATTTCCTAATGTTATTGTTTTCATATTCAAATATGTCCATGTGCTGGTTGTAAGCTGTTCTCTATGGCAGGTCATTGACCTGTCTAACTATAATTGAATTATGTTGCGTTATTTAAATTTCTAAAGCATCGTAGTAGGCTGTGGATTCCACTGGAATAAATCCTCCAAATTTACTGTTCTTTTAGTGTGTCTTTGCCTAACTGTTTTTATTTCCACAATTTTAACAAACTTTGCCAACACCTGACTCAACCATGATATCTAGTTAGGCGATAAGAGAAATAGCTGATGACTAATAAAACAAAGAGTTTGAATAGGTATTCCACTGAAGGAGAAAAAGAGTTTCAAAATGAAGAAACCAAAGAACTCTTACAGATTTTATTTTTTGTAGTCTAATTTGATTGACAAATAATCCTAACATTATTCAATGAAAAACTATGCATGAAATTCTTTTATTCCTTATAGAATAAAATAAAAGGTGAAAACATGTCAGAATATAAGCAATAGTTACACAGTTTATTCAACAAAAATTCTCCACAGGTTTACCATATCTAGTGCTTTTTACTGAATGACAACCATATGAAAATAATGACTGTGCAAAGAAGAAAACTAAAAAAATGCACTAATGTTTTTAGAGAAAAAATAGTATGCAATATGAACAACTCCATAAGAGATTGTGTAGTTTCCAAAGCATTCTCAATATGTCAGTAAATTTGAGAGTATCAAACTAGTCCATAAAATGTGAGATGTGTTGAAAAATTTTCATTGATAATGTATACTGTATCAGAAGTGTAGCGTAAGAAAATAAGTTTGGGTTTGAATAAAAAACACTACTAGGTCAGGAAAGCAAACTGAAATCATTCTTATGATTATACAATAACAGACTTAAATGAAAAACATTTAATTAGTTGAAAACTTCAACAGTTGCATTAAATATTAGATACCAGCTTCCTCAAAGCCATCATGAAATCTTTATTCCTCAGAGTATAGATCAGAGGGTTAAACAAAGGGGTGATGATAGTGTAGAAGAGAGAGAGCAGTATATCCATGCTGGGAGAACTGCTTGGATTTGGGTCATAAATATGTAGTGATTCCAGATCCAAAGAATAAAACTACAACTATGACATGCGATGAGCAGGTGGAGAAGGCTTTGACTCATCCTGTTACCGATGACAACTTCAGGATGGTGGAGATGATTTTACTATAGGAGCTGAGTATCAACAGAAAAGGAACTGTGATGAAAACCACAGCAACTGTAAAGAACATCATCTCATTTATGAAAGTGTCTCTACAGGCTAACTTTATTGGTGGGATGTCACAGAAGAAGTGGTTGATTTGGTTGGATCCAAAAAATGGCAGAGAGAAAATCTGGTAGGTCTGTTGCACATGGACAGGAATTCCAGTGACCCAAGAGGTGGCCACCAGCTCCATACAGACCTTACGATTCATGATTAGAGGATAGTGCAGAAGGTTGCAGATGGCCACATAGTAGTCATAGGCCATTGCTGTCAGGAGGGGTCACTGGATTCCTCCAAGCACAAGGAAAAAATTCATTTGTGTAGCACAGGCAATCAAAGAAATATTTCCTTTTAATATCCAGATGTCTAATAGCAGTTAAGGAAGAGTAACAGTCACATAGCATATTTCCAAGAAAGAAAAATTACTGAGAAAAAAAATACATGGGAGTCCGAAGGACTGAATCAATGTTGGTTATGAGAGTGATGATCCCATTGCCCAAAAGCATGTTCACATAGATAAAGAAAAATATCATGAAAAGAAATTTTTGGAGACTGGGGTTATCAGAAAACCCCAACAGAACAAACTCCATCATTGAAGTGGAATTTATTTCTTGTGGCATATTTTTTTTTGTTTTGCTTCTGTGAAAATAAACATATGTCATTTATTTTTATTGACTTATTATGTAATACTGTGAACAAAATAGTTCCTGGAAAATTAACATAAAAGTTTTTTCAATATATTCAAATTCTATTTCTATCAGTGACCCACGTAGCACACCTCAGGTATAATGAGGAACGTCTTCTAACTTGTAAAAATACAGTATGTTTTGTATCTTTCAAAGGTTTAATTTGAGTGAAAGTCATATGATTTATAATTATATGCTTTTATTTATGTTTGAGCGTGATGCCAAATAAGTTACTCGGTTTACTCCTTTTAACACTCAGAATTCTGGTGCAGACCACTCACATCATATTTTTCCAGGAGCATGCCCATCATCAAATACTTCAATGTCACCTTTGGTAATGGCTTAAATGTTTCATGAAGCCTTCCCATAGCTCTGCCCTTTCTACATGTGCATCACATTGATACTGCATTTCCCTTTCACTTGATAATTAAAGAAACATTGTTATCATAACTGTCCTTCCAAAACTTTTATTTAAGCATTTCATCATAAAGAGGATATTTGCTACACTTTTTGAGTTGTTGTCTGGTTAATCAAAAGTACAATGTTGAATGATTTGCACTAGTGATGATTTCTGCAGCGCTACGTAGTACATTGATCTTTGGGTTTCTTGCTATTTGCCATGCTAATACTCAGTTTTAAAGCTTGGTAATATATATCTAGTATTTTCATATACACTTATCGTGGATCTTAAGTGTTGACAAGCAGGATTAATTTTGATATCAACAGGTTGCAGTCCCCTTTTAATAAATCTGTTCATTATTTGCTCATCTGCTATAGATAACTCTTGGTTCATGCAATACCACCTAAAACATGTAAAATAATAAAATAAAGGCTTGACTTATAATAATCACTTAATATGAAAACCTAAAGAATGATGAAGTTAAAAATTGCTACTAAATTATCCCTGTAGATTGTAAAGGATTTTGTGGCTTATTCTCGTTTGAATTAATAATGTGAAATATCTGAAAGTACAAAGGAAATATGAAACTCCTAAAATTTTATGACATCGACAACAATGGGCTCCTTTTTAAATTTTTTTGTGTGACTTCCTCTTACCACTAATGTCTAAAATCTCTTTGCTAATGTCACTGAAAAATAAATCTGCTGTTTGTCAAATTAGTTTGCACTCATATGTTTGGAGCTGTTAAATACTTACATTTAAATACTTACATTTATTGATTGATAAGGACAATGGAAAAGGTGTTTGCAATTGAATTAAATTTAGAAATGTGCCTTTTCTTGAAGTAGATGTTAGTCACCTTCTAATGTACAGTCTGTATCTATCTACAGAGCAGGGTTCTTTAAGAAGATATTCTGTACCCAAGGGAACCACCTTTCCATCTTGCATTCTAGGTGAAACTATTCTTCCAGGCACTCAAGTACTTGCAACAACAAGAACAGCAACAAAACAAAAACAACAGCACTACCTCTTTCTACCACTCAGTATTCTCTGCATTTATTCTGCTTCAGTTTTTTTGACTAAGAAATATGCACATTGAAAGTATTGAAAATCTGCAACCAGCTGGGAGTTTGGCTCAGCGGCTTAAGCGCCTGTCTGGCAGGCGCGAGGTTGTGAGTTCGCTCCCCGGTGCCACAAAAACAAAACAAAACAAAACAAAAAAAGAAAGAAAATCTGCAACCACACCTTATGCATGGTATAAACTGAGATGTCCTAACGAAACTGCACAAGTATTGCAACACAAATTATAATTTCTAGCTAGACTGCTATGAAGTAGAATAAACTCCTCTAATTTTGCCATTATTTTTTCTCCATTCATTGCAAACAGTAATTTCAACTGTTTTCTGATAACATTCCTAGTCAAGCACCTCCACAAATTGTTAATAAAGTAACAAAATCATTTTATGTAGCACTGCCAGACCACACACACACACACACACACACACACAAAACAAATATACAACAGAGTAGAATATTAAATGTGGCCATAGCAATCTGCAATATGTATACAAATATAAAGACTGGTGACTAGATAAATGAAAAAGTCTATTTCAGGGACAAATCCTGGGTTTAAAATATCATGTCCATGTAGTTAAAATGACTGATATTAAAGAACCTTACATTTATAGACTGATTTGGAATTAACTTTAAGTCCAGCTAAGGAAATACATGTGCAACATCAATGTTTAATTTGCATTTTCATAATTGCCAGTTAAGGCAAGCACTTTTGATGTGGTTGTGTGCTATATGTTAGCTATATCCCTTCTTAAAAATAACTGTTCTATCTACATTAGTCTTTCATACACTTGAGCTGGTTCATTTCTTTTTCTCTTGGTGTATACAGAGAAATCATACATTCTCTCTCTGTATCTATCTATCTATCTATCTATCTATCTATATATGTATATATAAATGGATGTATGACATGCTAATTTTTTTGCTGAGTCTGCAGTTTCACTTTCACGAATATTAACAGAAAAAAATGATTAGTATTGATGAATTCAAATGTGTAAATATTTTCTTTTGTGTACTGTGCATTTGGCAGTATATTATGCAGTGAGCTTATCATCGGTGACAAATATTTTTTCCTGTTTTCTTCTAGCAGCTACATAATGTAGTGCTCCCCAGGTAAGTCAAGAATACATCTTTGAGATTCTTAAGGAATGATACTTGATTTATTTATCCATTTATTTCCTTATTGGGTATATAGAAGCTCAATTTCTCCAATGTCATTCATTTTAAAAGATATCATTTTTAAATTTCTTTAAATGTAGCCCAGAATTCTCAAAAGGCTTGAAAACAGAATTCAGGAAAGATTCAAACAGAACTAAAAACCGCAATTTTTGAGACCAAGAATCAACATGTACATACTAACTCTCCATAATGAATAAGCTCATTATGTATCACAAATATGTACTACTATATTTTTAAAAATCTGGAAAATAACAGGCATAAAACAAATTAGAAGACATTTGAGAAACTTAAACCAACATCAGTTATAAGAACACAACTGTGCTATATTTCAGCAGCATGCTTTTCCCTCTGCCCTTCGTGGCAAGGGGCAGATTGACCAGGGCTTTGCAGGGTGGCGGGGAGCAGGCAGCTCTGCTATGGGCACATGAAGAGGCAGTAGCAACCTCAAGCAAAATACAGGAATGTGATTTCCAGGATAATTGTCATAAATGAAGCCAACCTCCTTACTAGCAAATAATCAGGGGATGTACTATTTGTATCCCAGGGTTTCCCTAAGTTTTGGAACATAATAGCTATTCATCGGGGAATTTTTGTAGAGTAAGATAATAAAAATGGATATTGTTAAAATTATATTTGATGTGACTTGAAAGACTGTGTGGATGTTCAAGGCTCCATGAACTCTCAGGAGAGGCCACAGAGCTGGCAGATTTAACGAGAGTAAGTAAACGCACAGGGTAAAGTTAACACAGATTTATAGTGAGTTCCTGATATTTGAATGCATTGTTCAAGTTGACAGTGATTTGTCAATAAGATAGCAGTATTCCTGGCCCAGGATATTTAAGGACAGTATCACTGTTTGACCCTCAACCAACTGAGGAATGCAGGAGATACTTGGGAAGTCAGTCATTTAAATAAAAATTGTCCCAGAATATATCAGCAGCTTTACACAGTAAAGAAAAGTAGTGACATGAAAATTAGACCCAACAATTGACTAAACTCATAAAGAGTGAAAACAAATATTCCAGGGTAGGAATAGAATCCAGACTTGCTGTATTCCATTAGATAAATCCTTCAATTTTGGCCAGGCAGAGTGACACATAACTGTAATCCCAGCACTTGGGAGGCTGAGGCAGGAGGATCGCCGTGAGTTTGAGGCAAACCTGGACTACATTGTGAGTTCAAGCTTACCCTGTACTGCATAGCAAAACTCTGTTCAAAAAAAAAAAAAAAAAAAATCAAGAGAGAACAATGGCCATAGCAGCAGCAAACAAGCCCAGTCTGGGAACCAGCATCACGCTGACCTTGGCCAAACTGGGAACAGCCAGACCCCAGCCCCTTCTGTCTTGCAGGCTGGCAAATGAAGTACTAATCCCTTGTCCCCTTTCCCCGCACCCCCTAATCGACCAGGTTATCTAGAGAAACACAGACTGTGATAATGGCTATGGAGGTGAAGTGCAATTGGATGCCTGTGGTGTTTTGGTATTTCACTAACATTGTAGGTCTAGGGCCAGTGGTCTAAACATAACTTCAGAGGATATTGCTAAGTAGTGTGCCATCTAGAGGGTATCTCCTTCTGAGGGTTGTAACCATTGTTGATTCCCTATGATATTGTTTTGAGGTCCTATACTGTTTCCATTGTCTTGTTGGGTTGGACTTTATTCTCTCTTGTTTTGTTTGATTATGTTAAATCCCATGGCAGGAGATGCTATTTCAAGGATAGCAAGATATATTATAGTAGCTATTTTGCATTTACTATTGGCTTGTTTTGAAGTCCTTTATCACAGTCATTGTTTTGTTTTTGTTGTTTCTATTCTATTCTGTCCTTTTTGATTTTTGCTATGTCTGAAGTTATCTGCAGCTCATTTGGAGACATCAAAAGGCATTATGGTAACTACTGTTGATTTCTTAATGTTTTGAAGTCCTGTATCTCTTACACTTGTTTTGATTGGTTTTATTCTGTTACATACTCTTTAAAATTAAAGAAAGAAAATCAAAACAATAAAACCTTCAGTTTTAACCAAATCATATGAAATCTAAGGTAAGAAGATATACACATAAGCAAAATCAATAATTTTAACAGGTTGTTTCTGCCAGTCCTGCTTTATTGCTCTAGGAGAAATGGGAAAAAGTATTTAGATAGAAAGGAAGTGGCAACACACACCTACTAAATTTTTTAAAAGGATAATCACAGAAGTAACTATGAAGCTTACCACACTTTTATATTGGTCTCTTGAATAACTTAATGCAAGGAGTTAAAACAGTAATGAAAAACAGTGACTAACAACTGTTTACATACAAGATATATGGTCTTTAAAACATAAAATTGCTATAAAAGATAATATGAATGCTATATCAAGCCATTAGACATCTTAGATGAGTAGATGACTTTTTAGAATGACATCTTGCCAAAGTGAATTATAAGAACATGATACACAATTTCTATATTGACCTATAATAAAAAATTGAAATGATAAAAACATACAGTTTCACTGTTAATTGCATTTCATATTTTATTTCCAGGTTATTTTGTTGATTTATGATCACCAATATTTATTTCCTTTCTGGTTGCTCTTTTGTTGTCTTTCTCCATGTTTTTACTTTCCTGAAAGAATTTAATTTATTAATGGGAAATAGTTTTAATTTCTGATAATACTTTTAGTTTTATACGTTTCCATTTAAGCAAAACTTATATTCTACAAAATTTGATTCACTTCATTTTGTTTTATTTTAATAAATTATCACTCAGGATTTTATTTCACTTACAGATTTTTAAGACATATATTACCTTAGTTCAAATATTTGGAGATCAATGTTATTATTGTCTTTTCTAAAATAAATGTAGCTCATAAAATTATGATATGAAGCCAGAGTAATACTTAAAGGAAAATTTAGAGGATTAAATGTTTTATTAGAGTGATAGAATATGACCAAAATAATATTTTAGGATTATCCTCAATATATGATTAACATATTTGCAGCAAATACGATGGAAGGAAAAAATTAAAAAGTAGTAATAAATAAGATTTTATAAAATGAAAGACAAAGATTTTTTGATTTGTAGACTTCAATATATGTATACTTTTTAAAGAACTGGAAAGGAAAATGAGATAAATCACAAGGAGTAAATATCAGGAATGAAAGGATATATATGCACACCACAACCCACAGATATTAGTAAAGGAATAAAAAAATCCTTCCCAACTCATAAATAATGCCAACTAGATGAAATCAATTGTTTAAATTTCATATATTATCATCCTTTCTCAAGAAGAAATAAACAATTTGTGTAGTGTTCCTGTTAGGCAAATTCAGTTTCTAAAACCTTAATCAGGTAGAAAATACCAGGCAGCAGTGATGCAGACTTGCATGAGAGAGCACCACGGACTCTAGGCCTCCAGAGGGACTCATGAAGGACATTGTCATGGGATCCAGGACTCGGCTGGATTCATTTTTATTTTTTTAAGTCCCAGGATCAAATTCACGACATCTGCTTAGGACACTGAGCTAAATCCTCAGCCCCATTTTTTGAGACAGGATCTCACTATGCAGTTCAGGCTGGCCTTGAACTCACTTTGTAGCCCAGGTTGGTCTTGAACTCACAATGATCCTCCTCCTCAGCCTCCTGAGTGCTGGGCTTAAAGGCATGAACCACCATGCCCGGCTTTCAACTGGAGTCTTTAGGTCCCCATTGGGTGGACAGATCACCTGCACTCCTTTGAATTTAACTTTTTGGGTGACTATTGTAAAATAATCCTATAAATTATGTGTCCTGTATTAAATCTATTCCCTTATAAACCCTGACTACAACATATCCCTATTCAGTCAATCCATTATCTTCCACCAGTGGATGAGTAAACAAGGATATCTCTGCTATTTCTCCTTCCAGGTTAAATGGACGACTGGATACAGTGCTCGGAGTTCTGTCTTCTGGGTGGCCATCATCTCACCAATATCCTTTACCCATTTCCGAAAAGCGGCTACATTGTTGCCAACATCTGATCTGCTATGATCCCCGCGGTCCCTGAGCACCATGGAAACTACTTCCGGGTTTTCCCTTGATCACTCAGCTATTCATACAAAGCTCTGTATGAGGCCACTGATATGGATTTGAAAGAAGACCGAAGGAGGAAAAGCAATCCTGCATGTTAGGGCCCATTTTTCATGAAATTTCGGCCATTGGGGTCTACTCAAATTCCATCATCTACACTCATGTCATTGAGTCAATCTGACTAAATATTTAGGAGGGAAATACACACACACACACACACACACACACACACACACACACACACAGCTATTTAAAATGATATAATTCAGCATAGTTAAAAGAAAAAGTTCCCTCAAAGTAAAGTCAAATGACATCAATCAATAAAAAATACAAATTGCATTTTAAAGTGTTTTTTGATATCATGAATAATATTTTATATATCAAGAAAAATGGAATAAAAATAATGAAGTGGACCAAAAAATTTAAAAAACAGTTCACAGAGAAGGAAGGAAAGTCCTCACTTAAATGGAGTGAAGATTATCAAAATAATAATAATAGTTAAAAAATAAGCCCATCAATGTAGTTTTTTAAAGTCTCAGGCATTCATATGCATTTATGCATTTCTACATATAAATAGAAATCTGGGTTTGTTGATTAATGCTGAATTTAATTTACCTTTTCAAGCAACCAATAAATTGTGTATTAGTATGGATTTTTACCTTAAAATGATATTGTAATGTTGTTTAATCTGCAACAGTGAACTAAATGTTGAGTCACGAAGTTGATTTTCTTTCTGTTACTTAATCTTATTTTTAATATTGTCAACTAATTTTTTAATCTATACCTCAGATACCTGAAGTTATCAGTTTAATAATTTCTTCAGCTTTTTCTTACACTTGCAGAAGTAAAGCTACCTCACTGAGACCCTGTAAATCTTAACCAATAACAGAATTTTATTTATTTATTATAAATATTAGAAATTAAATCAGCCTTGTGTTTTTGTATTTCCATTATTAAGAAGTCCAATTATTTTTTCACAGAGTTAAAGAACATCACTTAACCTTGATAATATTTAGGTTTGCAATTTTTATTTCTTTTTAAATGCGAAAAGTCAATTCATAATTTTAGTTAGTTTAGACAAAACTTGCAACATGACAAAAATGATAAAATGCATTAGGATTTTTTAAATTGTAATCACATGATCAGTAAAGCAAATTTAGCATTAGAAGAAAATATAAAAACATATGTATATATTTTTTAAATTAGTAGGTATTTCTATACAATAATTTGTTCTTATCTAATAAAAAAAAAAAACTGACCACAGCTTTGGTCCATGATGTCTGTGGTAGTGATTGTTCATTTGCTCACTCTCTGCATTTCCCTGTGGTGAAGTTGTCACAACCATTTTTTTTATTTTAAAGAGTATATAGCAGAATAAAACCAATCAAAACAAACCAGTGTAAGAGATAAAGGACTTCAAAACATTATGAAATCAACAGTAGTTACCATAATGCCTTTTGATGTCTTCAAATTAGCTGCAGATAACGTCAAACATAGTAAAAATCATAAAGGACAGAATAGAATAGAAACAGTAAAAACAAAACAATGACTGTGATAAAGGACTTCAAAACAAGCCAATAGTAAATGTAACATTGCTACTATAATATATCTTGCTATCCTTGAAATAGCTTCTCTTGCCATGGGATTTAACATAACCAAACAAAACAAGAGAAAATAAAACCCAACCCAACAAAGCAACAGAAACAATATATGACCCCAAAACAGTATCATAGGGAATCAACAATGGTTACAACCCTCAGAAGGAGACCCCCTTAGATGACACATTCTTTGCAATATCCTCTGAACCTCTGATCACACCCCTGGCCCTAGATCTGCAATGTTAGTAAAATGATGAAGCACCAGAGGCATCCAATTGCATTTCATCTCCATAGCTATCATCACAGCCTGTGTTTCTCTACATAAGCCAGTCACTTAAGGTGGAGGGAATATAGGGCCAGGGAATTGGTACCTCTTGTTTGCCAGGCTGCAAGCTGGAAGTGGCTGAGTTCTGGGTGTTCCCAGTCTTGCCAAGGCCCACACATGACTCTGGTTCTCAGATTGTGCTTCTTCCCTGCTACAGCCATTGTTCTTTCTAACCCCGATCCACAAACTGCACTGACTCGTGGGAAGAGGCTTGGGTCTAGTCTTTCCGAGTCCACTGGAGGCCTGGGCATGGCACTGGTTCCCAGACTGGGCTTGTTTGCTGCTGTGGCCATTGTTCTCTCTAACCCCAGTCTGCAAATGGCCTGTAGCAACTATATTTTTCTATTCTGATTTGAGAAGCATTTGGGACCTTAGCTCCTAGACAGCGGGGGTTTCTTGGAGGTGTTCCCTGGCCTGTGTGTGCAGATCCCTTGGGTGGAGCAGTATCTGGATGGGCAGTGGCTTCCCACATGCAGGCAGGTGCTTTCCTATGCAGTAATCTGGTTCACCTGCCAGCACTGCATGGCCTTGTGCTACATCCTGCATACGTGGAGTGTGTTCAGTCCTGCTCCTCAATCTGTTCCTCCTCCTCCTCTTCCTTTACCTCTTTTCCTTCTTGCTTAGTCTTTTAAATATTTTCTCCATTCTGATGGATGTCACGAATCTTGTCCAGTATTAGTTTTTAATCTGTTTGATACTAGTATATTAATTAGTCTTCTTTTTCTTTTTTATCACCTGTGAAGTATTTTTTGATTTTCCACATCATGCTTTGTCTTGAGCTTTCTGTGTTACTGATTTGGAACTCTTCTTTATATAAATGGATTGAAGACTTTAAGTTGCAAAATTTTACTGTAAATATCTCCTTTGGTGGAAGAGCACATTTTTAGTAATGTAATTTGACTTACTAATGTTTTCCTTAGTTAGTAATTTTATTAAAATTATTTTTCTCATAACAAATTCATCAATATAATATACGTTACATATGAAAATTTCCTAGTGTTGTATGTTATATTTACATTTCAGGATTACTTTGCATTTTTTATTTTATAAAAATGTGAACTGTCAAGCCCCTTTCTCCTGCTATCATTTTGTCTTTGTTCCACATTTATGTTCCATTAAATGAGAAGAATATGAAGTGATAATGTTTTTTACACTATTCAGCAATGTTTTTAGGTGGTGTTCGGCTCTCTTTACCAGTTGGGAGTAATGTCAAACTGTCTGCCAGTATGAAAATAAGGCCTAATGACCAGGAGACTCATCCTAACACCTTACTGTTTACAAAATAAAGATAACTAGAACCACCCATCTTCCTGCCAACACATTTAGAATAAGCCTGGCAATTGACACAGAAAGACACACACAGACTCTCATTTTCTCTCTCTTTCTCTTTCTCTCTCTCACATGCATACACACACACACACAGACACATACACACACACACACACACACACACACGCACTGAATTTAGGGGTCATAGGAAAGTAAACTGACTTGGTTTCAATATTGAATATTCTAGTTTATTAGTACAGGGATACTGTAAACTGTAGTAGTGAAGACCCCCGAGTTGAAAAAAACCTCACGGAGCGCCCGAAGAATTTAAAATGGAGCGTTTATTTTCCTGGCAAGGTGATGCAGTCTCACTTAAAGCCAATCCGAGACTGCGTGCCTCTCTGTGGCTTGGAGGGGCTTATAAAACATTAGAACAAAGAGAGGAGGAGTTTTGCTAACGTGGGTACAAAAGTAGATTACATTGGTTAGTTTTTTAAAGATCTCTTGCATCCATTGGAGGAATTGTCTTTGGGAGGGTCTAAAGCCGGATGGTGGTGGTCGTTCCCTAATATGGATAACAAAGGTTACAGAAAGGCAC
>RJWM01036507.1:0-18101 GCA_004363535.1 Dasyprocta punctata
TGCCCCTGTGCCATGCCATCCTACCTTGGAGCCAGGTGATTATGGACTGAAACCTCCACAAACTGTGAACTAAATAAACCTTTCCTTGCCTAATTTTTGTAGGTCATATATTTTGTCTCAGCAACTAGAGGAAAGTAACCAAGACAGTCTGTATGGGCCCATGGAATTGTATCTTAGTTCTTGACCCACTGTCTCTTGGAAGTGCAGAGCAATGTGGGTAAAGTTAGTACTTAGGGCAACAGAAACAGATGCTAGATTTCTACCCCTGACCAGGATTTCTACTCCTGGCGGTGTGTGTGTGTTTGTGTGTGGTTCATGAGGGGATAACTAAACCATCAAGCTGATTTTTTTTTGTCTATTTTTGGTTGAATTTTTGGCTTGAAGAAAAATGTCCCTTAAGAATCTATGTAACATATATAAGTTACCATAACAAGTTTATTTTTGAGATTTGATTCAGATGATCAGTAAAGGCACTGAAGTCAAGACTTCTGAAATGAGAGGGGCTCTTGTTCCTAGAGGTTCTTTTAGTATACAGAGATGATTTATTGTATTGACAACACCCTCTCCCCCTGCTTTCTTTTTCATTTAGACTTCTTTTTTGGCCCCATGAGCTTGAATACATCTGCTCACCTCTCCTTTCTGGTCTAGTTTTAATCTGCTTTTTGTTACTATAGCACAGACGGGTGGTTTGTAAGGAGCAGATGTTCATTTTGCTCATAGTTCGGGAGGGTGGGAAGCCCAGGCCCTTCTGGCTGTGTCATGGCTTGTGGAGGTGTCCCATGGTGAGACTCACCCGGCATGATAAAGAGAGCTCACTTTTATGCCAAAGTCTGTCATTCTGTAACCCATTTTTTTTTTGGTGGTATGGGGGCTCGAACTCACAATGTTGCGCTTGCCAGGCAGGCGCTTGTGCCGCTTAGCTAAACCCCTGGCCACTGGTCCCATTCTTAATCTCTCACAATGGGAAGGACATTGCAGACATAGTACCTATGCTGTGATTCCAGGAACACCTCAAGTTCGAGTTCCAGTCTCATCATCTTTAGTGTCACTCCAGGGTCTCCATCCCAAAGTAGTGCAATCTGTTGAATTCTGCCACAGGAAGATCCCCATAAATTTGTCATTTGGCCACACACAGCCTAAAAGACTTACAAGAGTTCTGCATTTTTTAAGGGTCAAGGTGTCATATTTTGATTTCTTGCCAGTCTCAAATAGGAATCTGCCCAGATTGTTTGGCAGTTTTAGATATTTACCTCCAAACAAATTGAGATTTAAATTGAAACTGGGCCACACATTATTAGGTAATGCTTAAGATTTATCCCAGAGCACAAATCGTCCCTTATTTGAGGCTTGCTTTAATTGCAGTTCTTGAATCTCTGCATTCTCAGTAAACACTCATGGTAAAAACAGTTAATGATTAATTTGCTTGTGTTCCCAGTGACTTGTGAAATAAGCACTAATACCTTGCAGGCCTTTTCTTATCAAGTTCTGAAGGATGGTTTTTATAGCTTGTATAAACCCTTGGTTTCTCAGCTTCAGTGGCCTGGAAACCCCTTAGACCCAAATATTTGGGATGAGCAAAATGGACCCAGCTTAGGAATTCCAAGAAGGCAAAATCCAGATAGAGAGCTGCCAAAGCTCACAGATGTGGAATGAAACCAATTTCAAAATCTGATTCTTCTGTGCAGTTGGAATGTGCTTAAAACCTGAACTCACTTGAGATTTGTGCACCTGTTAGAATGTTTCAGACCTTACATTCTGCTTCTTGGTGTATCTTTGTGAAATATGATGATGACAATTCCAAGCTATCTCATAGGGCTACTGTTGAAATCTTCGAAGTGTTGACTCTCTTTCAAGTGCTGCAGAAATGCAAAAAGGTAGCTGGAATGTCTCGTGCTTCTTGAGTCTATATCGAATCTCTAGAATGCAAATTCTCGAACTTAGATTTTAGTTGAAAGATTGATAAATTTGCTCATGTTAGTGATATTATCTCTGAGATTATCTACAGTGTCATCCAATAAAATATTCCCATTCTATAAAAGAAAAAATAAAGGTGACAACAGGAGCAAGGCTACAACCCTTCCTAGCCTATAAATTCAGGCAGGGTTTTGTACGCCTTTTCTTGGTTAGTTTTCAGAAGAATTTTCTCTTGAGGACTGATAAATGATCCATGTAAATACACAAGTATTCTGTGCCAGGCATGCATGGTAGTGTAGTGCACGCCTATGACCCCAGGAAGAAGGATCACAAGTTAGAGCGCAACCTGAGCGATCTGGCAACTTAGTGAGTATATAAGCCATTCATTCTACTTCTGAGCTAAATACCCAGCCTTTAAAAATAAGTTTAATTTGAGATAGGGCCTCGCTAAGTTACCTAGGCTGACCTTGAACTTGTGATCCCTCTGACCCAGCTCCTGAAGTACCTAGAATTGCAGGTATACATCGCTGAACCTGGCTCTGTCTTCTCTTGGAATTGGCTTGCAGAAAAGCCTTGGGTTAATTATAATAGACATGAGCACTCAGAATAAACATTTGACAGAAATGCATGCCTGAGGCAGTAGTCTACAGTTGGGGTTCCATGATAGCCTCTAAACACTTTTATTATTGCTGCTTAAAATTGGGTTGTTTTGTAGGTCTTACCTGAGAATTGTGTTAACTTCAGTGCATCTGGAGGAAACTAAATCTTTCTCGAAAGTTTTGGGCAGATTTTGTCATTGACATTAGGTGGTTTAAAGGACCTATTACTTATCCATATGTTCACACATACTGTGCATATGTCATTAAAGAAATAATTAGGAGTTAATTTTCAATAAGGCCCATTTGGTGGCTACAAATTAATATGTTTAAAGTTCTTGATACTTGACCTTTTCATCGAACCCTGCTGTTCATTGGTGGTAACCCACAGAGCAATGAGATGCTTAAGTCCTGCTGGGTTCGCTGCTCCCTGCCATAGGAGAGAAGGTCTCTCTCTCTCTCTCTCTTCTCTCTAAATGTGGGTGAACAAAATATTTATCATCCAACACACCCAGAAAGAACAAGCTTTATTATGAGCATCCTTTTAGACTTGGCAGCTCCCTGAGCTAGTTAATTTTGCACAATAGTTTATATGGTTTTCATTCCAAAACTTTTTAGAATGAAATATGCTGTAAGAAGCACCTATTCAATAAAGCAAAGCAGTCCTGGCTAATATATCAGTCTACATCTCTCTAGTATAGTATTCTTTTTGTATTTTTTTCAGGCTCTGTTAGACCCAAATTCCCAGTCTTGTTTTGCACAATATAGCTGTATAAGTCATTACTTGATATTAACAGTCTTAGTTGTTCTAGAAATTTTCAAGTGGTCTTTTCTGTGTACTTTTGCACTGATGAGTGATGGCTTTGTTGGCAAATATGATTTAGTATTTTTGAAGAGGGAAACCATGAGTCCATCAGATTTTTCTGAAGTGGAGACCCAGTTGAACCTACCCAGGATCTCAGCATGGTCATGACTCTGACCCCCAGATGACTGTAATTGGTGACTTTAGTCTGGGAAAGCTGATCATGAAGGAGACCAAAAGTCCAGAGAGTTTTAGCCTCAAAAGAGCAGTTACAGGGAGTGCGAAATGGGAGGCCCCATATGTGTAACCATTTTAGGACTAGTCTTACCTTCATTGATGGGTAAGCCTGCAGCCTTCTCTTTCAACTGGGAAGAAGGGGGGACCCCTCAGTGAGTATGCACAAAGGAGAATGTTTATGAGACCATAGTGGTCATGGGCTCAGTACCTGTTCTAGCCCAGTGCTCTTCCGTGTCTCCAAGCTGTGCGTGTCCCATGTGCAGCAAGGGAGGAGGCTAGGGAAAGGGATCGATGCCAGTCAGGCGTGGATTTGAGAGGTTTGGAGGACAAAGGTTTGGGTTGCTTTGTATGTGTGCACAAATCCATGTAAGCATATACATCCATCAACAGCCCAGAAATTGGCTTGCCATTTCAGTTCTCAAACAAATGATTTGTTTATTAAACTGAAAGCTGCTATCTCCATTAGGAAACATTCAATTCCAGCAATTAGCCCTGAGGGTTAAAGAGCCTCCTTCCTGCCAGTCTGTTTAGCTCTGTTCTCAAACAATGCTTTGATGTGCATGGGGCTCCTAATGGAAGATAAGTCATCAGTTAACCCAATGGAAGGTTAAATTGAAAAGGGACTTCTCAGAGAAGGGATTATCTCTGAGTTGCTAACCACTGATTGACCTTATCTGTATTCTTAGTTAGAGACTTAATCTCCACACAGGGGGAAGGTTGCAAAGATGCAAAAGCATTCTGGTTATGTAGTTTGTTTAAAAGTGAGTTTAGAAATAGGATCTTAGGTCATTTGAGGCCGGGGTGAAGATGACCATCATTTCCATGGGGAACAACTTAACCATTTGGTTTCCCTGAAGAATTGGTGGCCATAATACTGTTAAATTGCTAGGTTCTTTTTTAAAGTAAAATAAAGAGAACTATTTATTTTGTGATAGTGAACTGAAATTAATATTGTGGGTTTAAGCACAATGCAGAGAAATATAATCATGTGCTTGAAATTTCAAACTAAATGCATTTAAAAAACCTTAAGGTATGTTAAAATAGTTAAAATGTCAATTGTCGAACATTTAAAAAGTAGTTTATTCTATGACAATAATGCAATCAGTAATCATTTTATGTTTTTTCCCTGTGTTTTCTACAAGATATAATCCATTTACCTAGATTTTGTGTCCTAATTAGCCTCATAGGATATTTCAGAAATCATGACCCACATTGCTTAATGAGTACAGAGTTTCTGTTTGGAGTGATGAAAAAATTTTGAAAACAGTGTTAATGGTCACACAAAATTATGAATGTAATTAATGTTACTGCATTTTGTACTCAAAGTGGTTAAAATGGTGAATATTATGCTAGATATCATAATACCACAATTTTAAAAAGTATATAAAATTATGCCTCCAAATTGTTTTTTTTTTTTTTTTTCTTTCTTTGACAAGTAAAACACTGGCAGATTTCAGTTTGTAGTGCTATATTTAGGGTGGAGTTTATTTTTCATAGGGCTCAAAACCCAAAACTTGGAAGCACTACTTAGTGATTTTAATAAACCTGTAATTTGAAGGAACGATTTTGGCAGTAGAGTAGTGTGCTGTTAAAACTTTAGAAATTCTAAGGTTAGAGGTCACTTTTGAGGCTGAGGTACTTAAAGCCCCCTAGGGAACACAAAAACCTCCTGGTAATTTCCCTGTCTCCTGGAAAGGAGGACAGCAGCAGACAGTCCCTGACTGATTGTGACACATGGATAACTGTCCACATGCAAACCCTGCCCTCGGGGAGCTCTGGGGAAACCAAGAGTGAGCCTGTCAGGTTCTCTAGAACTATCTTCAAGGTGTGAGGGTGCAGCTATTTCTACTGGAGCTGGGGACATCATCAGGACACTTCACCAAGGAGCAGGTTTGAGGCATTACTGAAAAGCTGAGATGAATTTGGAAGGGACACCAGGATTGTGAGGACTGGACCTTGGGACCACAAGGATGGAATGGGCTTTAAAAAGGGTGGTAGACACCTTTTCTAGATCTAAGAGGATTTTTGGTTTTATTTTTTAAACAGTCCAGGTTCTAAAAATACAGCTACCATGTGATCCCATTTCTGCGTGTATGCTTGAAGGAAATGAAATCAGTATGACAAAGAGTTTGAATGTTCAATGTCATTTTTTCACCATAGCTAACATGTTGAGTCAACCGAAGTGTCATCTACAGATAAACAGATGATAAAGAATGTGGTGCAGAACTGGGGTTAAAGTGGTAAAGTGCTCACCTAGTGTGCATAAGACTCTGGGTTCAATTCCCAGCCTAGAAAAGAAAAAAAAAGAAAGTGGGAAAGAAAGAAAGAAGGTGGGGGAGATAAAAAGAGAGGAGAGGAGAGGAAGGAAGGGAAGTAACGAAAAGGAAGGAAGGAAGAAAGGAAGGAAGAAAAAAAAAGGGTGTTGTAGATATCCAATGGAATACTATTCCACCCTGAAAAGGAAGCTTTGTCATTTGTGACAACATAAATGAACCTGGATGGCATTATGTTACATGAAATAAGCCAGTTACAGGAAATCTCACTCATAGGTGGAATAACCACACTCAAAGAAGCAGAATAAAAGGATAATTACTAGGGAATGGTAGGGAGTGGAATTCAAAATTGAGATAGGCTTTCTGTTGAATGCATATCCCTTTTGCACCATTGAAATGTTGAAAAATCCTAAATCAAACCATTGGGAAGTCTGTATATCAGAGTGACATTTTGGCTCCAAGCAACCTTTTGGTCCCAGCAGTCAGTTAGCATCTTACAGCTTGAGATGTTTGCTAGTTGTGTTCTTGAGACATTGAAGTGTACCCTCTACCCGACATCAGTGGTCTCCTCTTCTTAGATCCCCACCTTTTGCTCTGCTTGTTTGGGGAGGTGTCCATATCCGGAATGTACCGGCTGCTCTGGAATCCCTGTTGTGCTAAAACCTGTGTACGAGACAAACGGACATTCTCGGGAGTGACCAGACACTATCTGGAGAGCTCCAATCATTCGACTGAACAAAAGCCACTCACCTGGTGTGTTGGAGGAGGCCAAGAATGCCCGGCATCTTAAGTAGGGGGAAAGGCAGCATAGCTTTTCATCCTCACTGAGATGCAGCTAAGAAATCCAAGTGCATTTTTGGAGCCAGTGAGCCCTGCCACAGCCTGTATTGTGGGAAGCAAAAGGATGTGATTCTTTATAGCTGTCTTTGGAGAGCTGGACGGGCTTAGATGTCAACCCTAACACTTGCCTTGTGTCTTTGAGCAAATCAAGCTCTGAGCTTCAGAGTCTTCATCTGCAGAATAGGGCTTCTCACTGCATCACAGAGTGGCTGTGAGGATTTCTTGAAATAATGTGTGTAAAGGGCATAGTAAAACGCCTATGCATTGTGGGTGTTCAGTTAATGACTGTTATTGCGGTCATGTATATCATGTATGTTTCCTGTAAAGTAAGTGGCATACTAGCTAAGCCATAAAGCATATGGAGAGAGTTCTAGGACCCTATTAAATTACAGTTGTCCCTCCATATCCAGAGGAGACTGATTCTAAGACCTCCCTTCGATACCAAAATCAAGTCCCCTAAGTAAAATAGTCATATCCCTTCTATAAAATGGCATAGTATTTGCATATAACTTGAAATCATCTCTAGATTACTTCTAATACCTAGACAGCATTGTCTTGATTACTTTCCTCTCATTGTTGAGACAGAATACCTGATGCCCAAAATTAGGGAAGGGAAGGTTTATTTCTTACAGTTCTTGGGGGTTTCAGTCCATACTCAGTGGGCTGCAAGGCAAGGTGGCATGGCTGAGGGGCAGCCTTTCATGGCAACCGCAAACAGCAAAATGCGAACCAGGCAAGAGGGAGAGGACACACCTTCTTCTCACTCTTACACTGTATGTCGGCTCCACCCCTGGGCAGGTGCAGCACTTACACCACCAATCCCAGCACTAGACAACAAGCCAATCACGAACACTAGACTCAGCCGCCTCCATGATTACCTGAGGCTTAAGGCGAGGCCATGGGAACATAAACCATAGTGAGTGTAAATACTATATAATTAATTATTTTATTGTATCTTACAGGCACAATTTTTTCTTGGTATTTTCTATTCCTGGTTGATTGAATTTGTGTGTCTACCTCAGAGGTAGAGGGCTAACTGTATATGGTAAATTAGAAAAAGGATTAAGTGGTTAATCTTCTTCATTTGATAAACCTCTAGTTACCTACTTTTGCATCTGCAAGAGACAAGTTAGTGGCTAAAGATCCAGAGCCAGGTGACCTCTGTTCTAGCTTCACCACCTACTGCTGATGATTTTGGGTAGGTAAAACTCTGAGCCTCACTTCCCTGAATTGTAAAATGGACACATGAGAGTTCTAGCCTCATAGACTTCTTTGCAGAGTAAATGTGATTGGGTTTAACAATCACCTAGTCTTTCCTAAGTGATCAGTAAAGCTCTTGACCATCAGCCTTAGCCAACAGCTTTGAAGAAGGCTCTGGTCCCCTGTGTTCCTTCTGCAACTTGACCAGGTTCATATCCATCACCAGCTCCAGGACCAACTGTCTTTGTAAACTGGGTTCAGCACATGACAGTATTTGTGCATGCAATTGATAAGTCTGTAACCCTGGCTGCCTGAGTAGCTCCTTATTCCTTTTTCATCTATACATTTTAAAAAGCACAAATACTACAAGACAGCCCACTTCTGACAGTGCTTGAAAAATCCTACCGTCGACCTGCCACCAGAGGAGAGAGCAAGCATGAACTACCTCTAGTTGAGGGCCTAGCTTGTCCTAGTCAAGGGATCAAGCTGCCTTTGAATGCTGTCTCTTAGGTAAACCTCCTGCCAGCCTTATCAGGTAGGTGTGTTCATTTCCTATGGTTTCTGTATTAAAGCATCACAAGCTGAATGGCTTAAAACAATGGCAGTTTATTGTTTCACAGTTCAGGAGGTCAGAAGTCTGAAATGAAGGATGGCAGTGTTGGTTCCTTCTGGAGACCAAGAGAAAATCTGTTTCCTGATTTTTCTCCTAGCTTTTCTGACGGTTACTAATAATCCTTGCCATTCCTTGGCTTGTAAGTGACTCACTCCAGTTTCTGCCTCATCAGGTGGAATTCTCCTCCTTTGTGTACATCTGTATGTCTTCTGATGAAGACCCCAGACCTCAGAGTAGGACCACATCTTCATACATTATACCTGCAAAGACCCTATTTCCAAATAAGGTCACATTCTGAGGTTCTAGGTGGGCATGAATATTGGAGGACATGATTCAACCCATGACAGTATTAATTATGCCCATTTAACAGATGAGGAACCTGAGTCTTAGAGCAGAAAATCCCTTCCACAAGCATCACATAGTTTGTGATGTCAGAAGGCTCAAAGACCTTGAGTGTCCTTCCCACTGGATCACCTTGCCACATGCAGAGAAGATCGTAAGGGTCAGCAGCAGGTGGCCACAGATCAAAGGGGCCACTACCAGGTAAACAGGATGAGACAGAGACAAACCTTGACCCCCTTCCTTGCTGCTGGTTCTCAGACTTCATCCTGTTTCCTAGTCAGTGTGATTTCTTGGCTCTCACAGTCCTCTACTCCAAGGCTGGGCATAGGTATGGCTCATAAATGAGAAAAGGTTGAGGTCAGGTTTGGCTGGCATCAAGTGAAGGAAAGGAACTTTTTTTTTGTACAAAGCTGGATGCCCTCTGGAAGTCCTGGCTGTTCCCTGTATCCCTGTGCCTCTGCTTACCATACATCCTTCTGGAGCAACAGTGAAATTCCATGCTTTCCTTCTCCTGCAGTGCTTCCTTCCTGATATTCAGAGCCACAAAAGCAGTGGACAGAAGCAAGTGGCTGGCCCTCAGCTGTCCCTGGAGTTGGCTACCTGAACTTCTCAGAGTGCAGAGCCTGTCCAGGTCCACTTGAGAGAGCAGAGCTGTGGATGAGAGAGGCAAGATTCCAGGTGCCCCTCCTCCTCCCTTTTTCACTAAAGCCCAGGACTGAGGCAGGGCTAGAATTAGAACCAGAGTCAGGGTCTCAAGGTCAAGGGTTCAGATCTTTAGGTTTAAATTCCAAGTGCACTCTGGGTACCACCCTCAGAATCCAGGTAGACAGTGGCAGTGGCATCAGCCAGAAAACTTGGGAGTGTCTGGCCTGAGCCTTCATTGTCTGTTGTTACCCAGCATGCCTTGTCCCTCAGGCTGATGCCCCCAGTGCCAGTCCTGATCCAGAATCACCACTTAGTCCCAGCAGAGTGGCGTTCTCAGATGGCCATCTGGACTTTCCTAGTGTTCTCTTGTGCTGCCAGAGAGTGTCAGAGTGAATCGGATCAGAGGTCTGTTTGCTGCAGTCTGGCCTCACACGTGCTTTGTGCTTTTGAAGAAACTTCAGGAAAGGCTGTGCCTGAGCTCAGAGTGGGTGGCAGTTCACGGCAGTGCCATGCTGATGGGACAGCAAATGGAATTCTAACGCTAGCAGAGCCTCGTAGAGTTTCCTTGCAATCTGTAGGCAGGTGATTCCATCAATTGAACCTTTTTCACTATTGGAAAATCTAGGTTCTTTTGTTAAGTTGTCTCAGAACACACTAAGTGTTTCACTTAAAAAAACACCTCTGATGATTGTCTTTTCTCCCAAATTGTGAGTGTTGTCTTGGGCAAGCAAAGGTTTGCCATTTAACACCTCTTGCCTTTGATGAAGGAAGAGCTTGGTAGGTGAACCTGCTGGAGAGGTTCGATTTGTTTGCTGGACTTAGCGCCAATCTGAGTCCCCTTGCTGACCTCAGACTCAAAGGCCCTGCCCCAAGCCTGGGGGAGCGAGGGACAGAAAGGCAGGGATCCCCAAGCAGAATTGGCTCTTGGGTTCTGGATTTGGGATTGTCAAAGTGCAGAGTTACTGTCTGTCTCAAACCCTAGCATTCGCTGCACACATTAGAGACATAGATAGCACTTTTCCTTCCAGAAGACTAGATTTAGCAAGCCCCAAATATTATTTTAGAAACTTTGCTGAAAACTTTGAAATGTTTTATTAAAATAAAATATTGACTCCAATTCGGTGAACCCTGTTGTGTGTGTATGTTCTAAATGGATGGTGAAATTACTAGATTTGACTTAACCTGTGCATTGAAATTGAAAAAAAATTGAGCAAAAAAATTATTATTTTGAGTAATTGTTAAAATCAGCCTCTAGGTTTGGTTTTTACTTGGCTGACCAGATCTTGGGAAACTCATCAATGAAATTTTCCTGTAACATATTCTCACTGTGACATAGTTCATGAAATTCTATGACCCCCACCCGACCCCAAGAAATCTAGTTATTAAGAGTGTTTCACAGCTTTTCTGGGAATGGACAGATTATGAAAGAAGAATGTGTATTTATAGCAGAGAACCAATTGCTTAACTCCTGTGGAAAAGGAAGCTTATATTGTCTTATAGCTGTGAAGCGTAGGAGTCTGTTTCTAAACATGGTGTATACTTTCTAAAGAGAAGGCCAGACTTTGATGCGCATCTGTTCATCATGGCTGAGTGAAAACCTCACTGTTCTGTGTGATGAAGACTGAGACAAGAGGTTTCACTAAGAGGCAGAAATGTAGCTCAGGGGGAGACAATGCGTGGGTCCCTGGATTTAATGCATAAAAACCCTGCCAAAAAAGTTTTCCTAAACCTAAGAAATCTCAAGTTTGTTGATCTATGCATGCTTATTATCAAGTATTGCTTTCCTAATTATAACAGCAATATGTGTTCACTAAGGCAAGTCTCTGTAAAATACAAATTATAGGTCCATTTCAATGTTTTGTCTCCCCTCAACATTGAGTTTCCTCCATTCCTATTCTGCAGGGTAAACCACAGTTAATATCCTGATGGAATTCTTCCAAAGTATAAATGATACCTTTGACAGTGAATAAATCTCCAGGTTCCTACTTGCTTATCATGGGCACCATATTTCCTTTTAGTTCTTGCCTACCTGTCTGCCTTTTTATTTATACTATCAAATAATTAATTCTTTTTTCAAAATCTAATAATAGTACACAAAAACTAGTTGGCAATTAAAAAAAATGTAGAAAAGGACACAGTGAAAAGAGGCATAGCTACCCTGATATTCAGTGCCCCCTTCCCATTCTAGAGATGTTATCAGTTCCCTAGGTCTCAATCCAGGAATAATCTATGCATATACAAGTATGCATGCATATGTACAAAGAAAAACTTGTATATGTGAGATTATGTTCATCCTTAATAACATCAAAGTTGGTATGCTGTATACAATATTATGGAATTCTTGTTACTTAACTGTAGTCCTCTTCTTTTATAGGTTACTAAATATTTATTCCATCTTAAGAACATGTTAGTTTCCTATTAGTGAAGGTTATTTGTGGCTATTATTGTAAGTAATGTGGCATTGGGGATGCTTGGATGTGTATCACTTTATATATGTGACACTATATCTGCAGTGTAAGTCTTTTGAAGTAGAACTACTAAGTGAAAGAAAGACATTGCGTACTTTAAAGCTGGATACAAATTTCCCCCTAAATTCATGGAGTTGGATGCGGGAAACTTTCTGATTGAATATTTTGGCACTCAGTCTGAAGCGGTGCAGAGAAAATGAGAGAGAAAAAGAGATAAAGATTAGAGAGGCCTTTAATGTGGGTAGGCACGGGAGGGTTTGATAGGGGTGTAGGGGCTCTCAAATGAGTACAAAGAAGTGGGACTACTTTTATCAGTTTTGGCTGGGGGAGGAGTTTGGGAGGTGGGCAAAATGACATATTAAACAGCTGATTTTTTTTTTTTTTTTTTTTTTTTTTTTTGCGGCACCGGGGATTGAACTCACAACCTCGCGCTTGCCAGGGCAGGTGCTTAAGGCACTGAGCCAAACTCCCGGCCCTGGTTTTTTGAGGCAGGGTCGCACTATGTAGCTCAGGCCGGCCTTGCACTCGCGTTGTAGCCCAAGCCGGCCTGGAACTCACAACGCTCCGCCTACCTCAGCCTCCCGAGTGCTGGGATTAAAGGCGTGCGCCACCACGCCCGGCTTAAACAGCTGATTTGAAGGAGCATCTGCCTGTGTAAAACAGGAGACAGAAACATTTACCGGGAGTTGGGGTTGGAGGTTTGGGTGGTTGTGAAGTTTTGGGATTGGAGAGGGCTTGGCACACGTGCAAAAAGGTTTATCTCTGGAATGAGAAGGAGAACACAGAGGTTACTCTTGGAGAGCTAAGTTGTTTCTCTGAGTCCAGTACCAAGTCGGGTGGATGTCATGTTACAGAGAGCTAAGCCCCAGGCTAGCAGAATCTATCACTTTGCTCATATGCTGATGACTTCTTTTATTTGTTTGTTTATTTATTTATTTATTTATTTATTTATCTATCTTTTCCCTGGGGGGAATGCACTGTTCTTGGAAGTGCTGCAATACCAGATTGATGTGTGGAGTGGACGGACAAAGCTCCTATTCCGTATCCCAGCTCCAAAAATTCATTTAATATATTGTCCTTGGCTAGAGGATGTATCAGATATTAAACTGACAAGAAATGGATACTTCACCTAATCTTAGCCAAAAGGCTGAGAAGCAATGATGACTAATTTTATAGGTGGAACACGTAATTTCTCTCTCTCTCTCTCTTTTTTTTTTTTTTTTTTGTGGCACCGGGGATTGAACTCATAGCGTTGCGCCTGCCAGGGCAGGCACTTAAGCCACCGAGCCAAACTCCCGGCCCTGGTTTTTTTGAGGCAGGGTCGCACTATGTAGCTCAGGTCGGCCTTGCGCCGCGTTGTAGCCCAAGCCGGCCTCGAACTCACAACGCTCCGCCTACCTCAGCCTCCCGAGTGCTGGGATTAAAGGCGTGCGCCACCACGCCCGGGTCTCTCTTTTTTTTTAAATAAGTGGGTTGGAGAAACTTTTCAGATGTCTAAGAACAATTTATATTTCTTTACTGTCTATCCATATCTTTTTATATTTGGGTTATTGGTCTTTATTAATTTGTTAGTTTCTTATATATTTTTATTAGGCCACATTAGACCTTCGTCGTAAGTGTTGCAAATACATTCCCAGATTATTTCTGTCTTTGCCACCGTTCATTGGACAGCTCTGTGGTGAACACTTAAAGCTTCACACCTGCTCTAAGATAGCAGTGCAACTGTACCATTTTACAGAGAAGGAGGGCCTCAGGTCTGTTGGATACCAAAGTCCACTCTTAACCAAAACTTCTCATTCCTTTTCACACATACATATTCATATAGCATCTTTCCAAGTTGCCATACAATTATGATAACTATGCTGTCTAAAGTTCACGGAGCCATCTATCACTTATGGAAATCATCTGTTTGAGATGCTGAGGCACGTTTTCACTGTCTGCAGATTTTTCACTGTTACAAGATTACATGTCGCTCTCCAAAACTCTGTCCTCCAGGGTGCAGCGTGAAGGCACCTGTCCTGCAGGGGATGATAGGATGATAGACTCTCAGGGAGGGAGCAGAGGGACTCACCAGGGACTCAGGGCAGAGATGGGGGGAATGTGTCAAAGGATGGGGCACTACCTAGGCCTGCTAGATTTCTTCTGACCCCTTTTTCTTTAAATGTCATCCCTAGAATCATCTGGTTCTAGAATGGGATACGTATGATTGAAAAATTCCATGAATGTTTAAATTTTTAATAAATGTATTATAGTAAGAAACACGAAGCTGTTAATTCCCTTCGAACTATCCCCCGCCCCCAGCTTTGAATACACTTATCCCATCATTCTTGCCACTTTCTGAGGCAGTTCTGCAAGTCCTCTTTCATGAGTGTCTTTAGTTGGGCCGTTGTGGCTGCTTCCCTCCCTTAAATTGATCTAAAATGTTTACCTTTTATGGTCATTTTGACTTTGGGGAAAAGTCACATGGTAAACTGATAGAGTGAATAAGGTAGATGATGAGACAGGGTGATGTCTTTGTGAGGTTGCCCTTCTGTTGAATGGTGCTTGGCAGCTGCTTTCAGTATTGTTTTTAATTGTACCTCATAAAGACACACAGAGGAGTATTTCAAGGGGGATTAATGGCAGCATGTCTTTTACTGTAGTAAATTTTAAAAATATAAATATCCCCCGTGTATTTTATTCACATCCCTCCGTAGTAGGATTCCAGACCTTCTCTCCTTTTTGAGCAGTGATATTGGCGACAGTAGAGGACACACTACGGGGTGACGGGATATCCTGGGAGGCTGGGAGTTGGCAGACTATTTCTTTCTCTGTAGAATAATGTTTCTGACAGGAATGAATGAGCTTGTGGTGCATGCCACAGCTGAACAGCCCATGTATTTGTATGTTTGTTCTTCTGTATTCTTCTAAACCTCCTGCTCTTCAGTGCCCTGAACATCAGAGAGGTGTAGCTGGGTCTGGATGTTCCTTCATCCTTTCAAAGGAAAGTCCCTGGTGCTGTTTGCCTTCTCTCATCAGTTTTCTCTTAATGCCTTAAGGACTGGGTGTGTCTTGGTTTCCCACACTTTACTGGGTTAGGGATTTCTTTGGGTAAACAAGCTCCTATTCGAAATTGTAAATATTCCCATGGGGTTCACATCTAAGTATAAAGATCTGGCTCTGTGCTGAGATATGAAACTTTTGGGGGTGAGACTTATAGGAGGAATCCACCTGAAAGGTAGGGGGAGAGAGGATGAGCCTGGGGCTCTGGGGTGGAGGGACAGCTTCAGTCATTTGGAGGTGTCCAAGACCCAGGATTCTTTCACTATGTGCTTATATCAGGCATTGGAGCAGCATAAAAAGCTGCAAACCTCCGGGGAAACTTCTCCTGCCACCCCCACCTCTCCTCACAATTCCAGGAGGAGGGCTGGGTTTTCCTGCTTTTGAAGCCATCCTCTCTGCCTTGCTGGCCCCCATCCAGTCCTTCTGACCCCATCAAATCTGTTTTTGGAACATTCTGTCATGCTGAGATACTAGTAACTGGAGGCCACTATAAACCAGATGGTTACACTGAGCAGAGTACAATTCTTCCAGTAAAGACAAAGTTCTGACAGGGGGCATATTTAAGACAGAGTAATCTTACTTCCCGAAACTCTTGAAAGCTCTCTTGGCAAAATATCCATGACCAGTTTCAGAAGCTGCTCCTGTTGCCATCTTGCTTTTTCTCCGCTCTGCCCGTGTGGAACTACTTCACCTTGGCTCGAGATTGGTGCTAAAGTCACAGAGCAGGAGAAATGAATTTTGAGGGTTTATCTAGTTCGAGTCTCTCATTTTACAACGTAGGAAACTAAGACTCAGAAAGGAGATACGGTCTGCCCATAGCTACACAGCAGCAGGCCTGGGCTTCCAAAGCCTCATGTTGCTGCCTAGATGACAGATGTTTTTTAAATTTTCCTTTGGACTCTTCTGTTTAGCCCAAAATACCTCCCTGGGTCTGCTTCCTCCGAACTTGGCAGTGGCTACCAGGAGCAGAGCCCTGCAGAGTGGATTGGATGAAGCCAGAACTTTGTTTCTGATCAGGTGTCTGTCCCTGGAGAGGAGCTGGCTGCTGTGGGCTGGGGTCTGACACCTCCCCCGCGTCCTCCATAGAGAGGGTGAGAACTTTCATTTCTTTATTTAATAGGAGGATTAATCAGGTGTGTAAGGATACATAGCACTGACCTGGCACCTAGTAGGTATGCAGTAGGTATTGCTGTATGATGACCATAATGGTACTGACTGTCTTCAAACTCACCTGCTGGGAAATTGCACTTTGCTTGCCAGCCAGCCAAGACCAAGTGTCAAAACAGCTTGGCTTCCTGAAGCTTCATCCCCCACCCCAAAACTCCCCCAGAGACTTAACCAGAATATCAGGTTACAGCACCAGAAGGAATTTAACTGGCAGCACAGATTTATTTTCATGAACTCAGAGAATCCACTCCCCAAGCTCAGGGAAGTAGGAGGGCAAACAGCAGCGAGGTGTTGCCCACCAGGTGCTGCGCTGATCTTTTCTGTCTTGAGGACGCTGCTCTCATCTGATGTGGGATGGCTCGGTTTGTGCTTGGGCAGCCTGAACCTCGCTTGCTGGTTTCATTTCTCCCTCTGCTTCAGAGTACAAATGTGTATAAAGCACTTTTCTGGAATATGTAACAGTGACTTTGCCAGAGCGTTTTTATAAGCTCCACCTTAATTTTGCAGAAGTGTAAGAGAGAGAGTGTGTGTGTGCGTGTGCATGCAGGGACAGAAGTACACGATCACGTATTTTTAGTGTGTGTGTTGGTTTGCTAGGACTGCCCTGACAGAGTGCCACAAATTGGGTGGCTTAAATGACAGAAATTTTTAATGTCACAGTTGGGAAGGCCAGAAGTGCAGTCAGGCGATCCTCAGAGTTGGCCTCTGTCTCAGGACTGTCTTCCCAGCTGTAGTTGTCTTTTCTCTGTCTCTTCTCTCTACCTGCATCTCGGTGTCTGGGTTTTCTCTAGTTACGAGTCCTAGTGAATCAGGGCCAACCCTTATGTCCTAGTGTAAGTGCAAATTTGATTTCTGGGTAAAGATTCTTGTCTCCAAAATGAGGTTCTGCAGTTCTGCGCATTAGGACTTGAATTCATGTGGAGGACACAGTTTACCTATAAACAGTGTACATGTGTGTGTTTGTATTTGTGTTTAGTGAACTGTGCATCATCTCTGGGGTTCCAGGTCATATATGCCTTTCTTCTTCTTGGAAAACATCACCTTTATGGCACATATCATTTCTTTTCTTGTGCATTAGGTGACTTTAAAGCAATTTTATTTTACCCATAAATCTCATGGGTATAGTAGGATGGGTGTGGTTGTAGAGGGGGGTGTCCCAAATACCACCCTTGCCTCTTTGGTGGAGAACATCTAATAACGAGCTGACAGTTTTTTTTGGGCTATTTATTTATTTTTGAGATGAGTTTTCACTATGCTGTCCAAGCTGGCCCCAAACTCCTGGGTTCAATGGATCTTTTTGCCTCAGCCTCTCGAGGAACTGAGACTGCAGCGCGCACTGCTGTGCCTGGCACAGGTTCCTCATTCTTAAGCAAGCGGTGTCATCCCTTGGTATATGATTTCCCTACCTCGTTTTACTTTGGGCTGCTGAGTGGCATCTTGAAAGGCCACTCAAAGAAAGAACACTCCAGTTCTTTCCAAGGGCTTCATGAAGTCAAAGTTTCCAAAATGTCCCCTGAGGCCAGCCATTGAGAAACCCCCTGGTATTTCTAAATAAATTTCAACATGTGGAAAAAAAGTCATTTAGGTGTTGTAAACATTTGTAGGGTATGAGCTCCCTTTTTAAAGGCAGTGCCGCCTGGGCTCCATCTACTCTGTCGTTCCTTTTTTGACCCCTGTGTTTGAAGGGCCCCCGGAGGTGCTGCTGACCAACTTGCAAACCATCAGTGTTATGGATTACAAACTGGTGGTCAACTTAGCACCAGCTTCAGCTGGTGTTGAGTTAAAGATGTTCCACCTGAAGAAAGTTGCCAGCATAAATAGGGACGTGGGGAAGAAGAGCCAGGCGTTGTGGGTTCTTCCAAGAGTTGCTGTTGGAGCCGCTGGTTCTCCTGGAGGTGCTTGTCATGCTGGCTTCGCCAATATGGACTCGGCCATTATCGTCGGAGGAGCTCGGGACCTCAT
>RJWM01036508.1:0-18125 GCA_004363535.1 Dasyprocta punctata
GTGCTGCCGGCCCAGCTATGCTGTGGCTTTGTCCCCCGCAGCCACAGGAGCTCTTCTCTGCCTGCAGTACAGACCTGGCTGCCTGGAAGCGGCCGGCACCATGACGGGGGGCTCCTGGTCAGGTCCTGCGCTCAGTCACCACCCCCAAAAGGGCAACTGTTTGTCCTTCACTCACTAGCCCTGCGCCGAGACCACCGCCCAAGGGGAAGAGAGAGTCAGGCCTGGTGCCAAAGCACTTTAGGGCCCAGGCAACGCTGGCTGGGTGCCACCCAGGGCCCACAGGAAGTGAGGGGCCACGGGTCCTTCCCATGGGACCCGGGACCGGGCCGAGCGCCAGCTCCTTTCAGTCCACCGCCTGCGTGGGGCAGCGATGAGGGGCCCAGACACAGACCCTGCCTGCCCGAGGTCACAGAGCTGCGGGTGCAATCGCTCCTACCTGCTCTGCGCCCCAGCAGGCTGCTCCCAGGGGACCCTCCGTCCCTACAGCAAACTTCGTGTCCCTCTGACCCCTCCCCAAACAAGGCCCACGCTCTCCAGTGGGCAGTGAGCTCAAGGCTGGGTTTCTCGTCCCGCAGGTTTCTGTGTCCTGCAGGGAAACTGTGGGGTGGCCACGTGCCTGGGCTGGACTCGGTGCCCGCTGAGCTGTGGCTCTGCGATCATGCCAGGGAATCCCCGTGGAGTCGGGGAACCCCACCCAGCACCATGCTCCGTGCTCTGAGTCTGAGGGAAGTCCAGGCAGGATTTACAGCAGCCCTGGCTCCTGAGCCCCTGGGGATACCAAGGCCCCAACTGGGGTTGCCCTCCCCCACGCTCCGGGTCCTGGCTCCGGCTCCCACGTGGAGGAGTCAGACTGAGGTTTCCACCAGAGGGCTGCGGCCCAGGCCTCTCCCTGGCAGCCCGGGTGGAGCGGACCTCGGACAGACCGCCTCCCCGTCTTCTCCCTCTCGCTCACCTACCTTGCTACTTAATGGCACGTGCTTCTCTGTCTCCCTCCTATAGTTGCTATTTTGCATTATAAATTTCCCCCAATTTCTTCAGTCTGTTTATTTAGAGCAGAGAGAGCTGAAATCCCGCCACTTACCTCTTTCGATTTCACTGCTCAGCACAATCTTAAATTACTCTACGACTTCTGCAGTTGTGGTGGAAAAATACAAAAGGTGACGGATGAAATGTAGGTCAGGCCAACTCCTTTCTGGCCCCTTAAAAGTGCAAGCCTGCTACAAAAATCCTCCCCAGCAATTAGGAACTTGGCAACGTGACGGGCAAGCATGCGGCTGAGACGGGGCCGTGGTCACCACTTCAGAGCCATCTTGAGCTCCTTGTGGGCAAATAAACACCAGGTCTGGGGGCTACCAGGGGCTGATGTTGCCAAATCAGACCTGGGCCGCCCCGGAGGAAAGCGCCCTTCGCTGAGCAGTTGGGGGGGTGGGATCCGTGCTTTGGACAACACCCATCCCGAGGACATGAACCGGAACAGGTGGGGAAAAGGGAACTCTTTCAACCATGAAATCCTGAGACTCTAGGACCGGATGTACCCGGCTTGTGCCAGCCTTGGATTTCACCTTCAGTGTTGATGTCAGTGAAAGCAATGAGAACATTCAAACGGGAATGAGTCGGAAGCAGCTTCCCCCAGGATGACCCTCCGATCCCAGGGAGCTCCTCTGTTTTACTCGGGCTGCCCCGGAGTCAGCACCTGGGAAGCCCTGAGGTCCCCAGCAACAGGCCGGGTCTGCAGAGCCCTCCTCCTCGGGGCCGGGGAGAGAGCACCACTGCAGTTTATTTCAGTAACAGGTGCCTGGCCATGAACCCCTCAAAGCCCTCCCCTTCGTCACCACACTTTTCCCACCCCTCTCGTCACTTCGCAAACCCCCTTTTGTGTCTTTAGGAGCCGTCATCACAAAGCAGTGACCGCTGCAGCCTGCCGAGCGCCTTCCGACCAAAGCCAGCTCCTAAACCCTGTCGCTGCGTCCCCGTCCACCTCAGCCACCAGCCTGGCACCGTGCGACCTCTGGCTCCTCCGTAAACTCAAACTGACCATGGAAGGAAAATGTTTTGCATCGATCCAGGCCATCACGGCCGCAGGACAGCACAACTGCAGACACCCACGGAAGGGTGCTCCAGAGCGGCTGGGGAGTGGGCGAGGCGGTGGGATGAGCGCGCTCAGGGCGAGGGGAGACCTAAGGCTGGGTTCCTCAGTGTGACTTCTGCTGTAATAACTTTAAAAATTTTGAATATTCGCCGTATTTTTTCACACCTATGTGCATCAGTCTGGTTAGCATTATTTACAAACATACCTGGGAAAGAGAGAAAGTAATACCAGCTCTCCCTCACTCCCACGGAGGGACTGGGGGAGAATTAATAATACTTTAGGAATTCAAGGAGAAGTTGCAAGAAGTAACTTCCAGCCCTGGTCCAAGAGGAGCTAGGAGCAGAGTGAGGGAGGGGAAAGGACTTGGGGTGAGTTAGAATCGGGGTTCAGATCGGGTTATACAGGAGAATTCAGGAGGAGACTGCACTGGACGAGGGGGCAGTGGCTTCCTGCGGGTGACACTAGGGTGGCTAGTGACAGTGTGGACCCCAGGGCTGCTGTAACTAATGCCACAGGCTCTGCGGCTTGAAGTCCCTGCAGTGTGCCGGCTCCGGGGTCAGCGCCCGGACTCCACCATCAGGGCGCGGCAGGGCTGGTCCCAGCGGTGGCTCCACCAAGTTGGGTCTGCCAGGCCCCTCTCTGGCTCCCAGCGTGGCTGTCGTCCTCAGCATCCCTTGGCTGCAGCTGCCTCCACCCAGCCACATCTCAACCCCTCAGCTTTCTTCCTATTTAGTTGGCACAAATAAGTCCAGACCTGATGGACAGAAGTGAAAAGACTGTGTGGGACCCTTGATAAGTCTTCTTAAAAGGACTTGATCGCATTCAGTTGCAAAGAAGTCCCTTTGTGCTGCTCATTTTCTTTGTATGCCGACCAGAATGCAGATGGGATGACCAGAGCACCAGCAGCGGTTTGGGGACCATGAGGTGACCTCGAGTATGAACTTCTTCTGTACCTGTCCCTTACTCCAGAGCAACGTGCCCTGCCATGGATTTCACACCTCTGGATCAGTTTTATGTCAGACAGAGAAACTTCTTTCTTCTGTTAGCCCTTGTTATTTTGCAACCTGTCTGTTTTCTATTACTTGGTAATAAAACAAATTCCAACAATGCAGAGAAAGCAGTATCACAAACCATGTAGACTACAGGTGACATCCTTGCAGACAGCGGGTGGGGGACCCCTGCCTCATCCTCTTATTTAACTTCCCCAGCCCGATCCCCAGCCGTACGCCACCACCTTTATTATCTTTGATTCTTAAATGAGGAATGAAAAGTGCAAAAAGATTGCATTGAATTGTTTTAGTCAGACATCTCCTCACGAAGGGAGGTGGATTTGTTCTTGACTTCCATTGGGGCTGAGCGCCAAGTACAGGAGCTGGTCAGCACATGACTCCTAGCTGCCCAGAGCGACCCACAGCCAGGGCAGAGCTACCCAGGGGATGGGGAGGAGCCAGCCGGGGTGGCCACTGCAACCCCAGCCCCAGGCTTGCTGATGGCCGGTCCGCGTCTGCCCAGCACCTGGAGCCCAGGCCGGGTGCGCTGATGGCCCGGGAGCAAGGGGATGGGACACGGTGAAGTCACACTCATGCGCCGGCGCTTGAGTCCCACACCGGGCGTCTCGGGACAAGCAGCTGAAGGGGCGGTGAAGGGGCGGTGAGGTGAAGGTGACTCTAAAACGACCACCCTAGGCGTGGCCAAGCTGGGCCCGGTCTGCAGGGGCACCCACTGCGTGAGCCATGGGGACCTCACCTGGCCAGTCCGGGGGTAGCGGGGGCTGCGGGAGGGACGGGATCAGCCCTGGAATCCGGCCTTGCCACTTCTGGTTAATTGGCTCTCCTGAGAGCAATCCTGTCGGAGAAGGGATTTATTTTAAACCATGGTTTCGTTGTAGCGCTTTCTTTTTGTCACTGATGGATATTCATTAATATTGGGATCCGTGATAAACAACAACAATGCTATTTATTTTTTAACATAGCCCAATGTACCAAACCAATTTCTCCAAGACCCCAGCCTTTTAAAAGGGAAGAAAAGCTGGGCATGGTGGCGCATGCCTGTATTCCCAGCACTCAGGAGGCTGAAGCAGGAGAATCCTTGCAAGTTCGAGACCAGCCTGGGCTACAAAGTGAGCTCAAGGCCAGCCTGAGCTGCATAGTGAGACCCTGTCTCAAAAAGACAAAAAATATAAAATAAAATAAAATAAAAGGGAAGAAGTACCGAAACAAGGTTACAGAAATGGGGCGTAGTTTGAGCATTTATGTTGAACAGATTAATTCTCGTGATACAAAAGTAAGAGGCTAGCCAGTTGCAAAATAATTAAAATAATGTTTTAATGTTTTAATACTGAATTAATCAAAATATCAGACAAACATGTATCTCGCACACCACACAGAGTGCTGGTGCAGTTTAAAGATCGCTGTGGGCCAGCTCCGGCCGGCGCACCCATGCCCACGAGAGCAGAGGCACTGGGTCCACGTGGGGCTCTCCCAGCCACCCCCTCAGACACCTGAGAGCCAGCAGCCCCAGGAGATGTGTCTTCCTGCGCCCGCACTTAGCGGCAGGCAGGGAAAGGAGCCCGCCCCAATCTCTGCAACTCTCACTGAAGATCGGGTATACGTTACTCCGCCCCGGCTGCAGCGACCCTAGGAACACAGCGGGCCCCCACGGCTCAGGCTGTGTGGGCTCCGTCTCCCCACACTTCGGGGCTGTGTGATCTGCCGGGGCCAGGGCGCTGTCGGCTCAGGCCTGGGGAGGACTCTCTGCACCACCTGCCCCCGCCGTGTCCTCCCAGTGAGTCCCTTCCTCTCCCGTCCTCAGGTCCTACCCTTGGGACCTTGTGCAACCCCAACTGCTTCCTTGGTGGTCGTTTCTCTAAACACAGTCACACTGCAGGGTGGGGCTCCATTGCAGGAATTTAGGGGGCCAAGTCCGGTCCATAAATTTCTTTTTTCCTTTCCTTTAAGTGAGACGATGCACAGTCGTCTATGAGCAGCCTTGGTCACTGGCGTTCACAGGCGGGACATTAGCTTCAAGCAGATGCCCGCAGGATGATGCAAGTTAACGGCGGGGGGGGGGACCCAAGAAGGGCGTGCTGACCCTGCCGGGCAGCAGAGGGGACACTGTCACCAAGCAAGCGATGGAAACCCGTGCCTGGGGGCCCCAGTCAAGATCACAGCTCCTATCACAACCCAGGAAGATGGTAATAGAGGACGTGGATCCTCCACGGAAAACGGTCTCTTTGTATTCGCTTTATATTTTATTCTTCTTATATTTCGTGTTTTACAATCTTATGTTTAGTCACTCTGATATAAAACCTAACCTCGAAGTGTTTGTGACCTTCAAGTTGGTAAATATCTCAGAGATAAGATACCAAAGGCATGATCCATAAAAGAGAAAAAAATTATAAATGTAACTTTTTTTTTCTTTAGGAGGAGTCGTTTCCCAAAGTGTATTTTAAATGATATATATGCACACAATATTAAAAACGTGTAACAGCCAATAATAGAAAAAGAAGATTCCTAATAAAAGTGGCCAAAATATTTGGACATTCCGATAAAAAAAAAAAAAAAAAAGATGCAACTAGGCAATAAAATGTGTCCCTTGCCACAAGGGGAACGCAAAGTCCTCTGCTCCTGCTTCAGATCACCGAGTGCTGGGGATGGGGGTTGGGGGTGGCCAGGGAATTTTAGCACACTGCTGACGTGTGCAAACCACAGGCGTTCTGGGAAATCCTTTGGCGTTTTCCAGTAGATCCCAGCATGTGCACATCCTGCAGCCCAGCAATGGCACCGTAGACATTCACCCAAGAAAAGTGAAAATATGTGATCCCACCAAAACCTGCGAGTGGACCTTTCTAGCGGCTTTCTGAGTAATCACATAAGACTGAGAACTGTCAAGAGATCTCCTTCCGATAAAGCGACAAACTGCAGTGTGTGCAAGCAATGGAATAGTACTCAGCCCTCAAAACTACCAAAGGCACCGTGGAACATAGATCAAAACGCTTTTCGATGTGTTACAAAAGGGTGGATTCAAAAGCTCCATACTGTGAAACTCCACTTAAGTGCCCTTCTGGAAGAGGTACAACTTTAGGAACAAAAAGCCTAACCGTGGTTGTCGGGCCTGGCAGTGGGTTTAAACACTGAGGACCAATGGACAGGAGAGGACCGGCAGAGTGCTGGTCATCTACACCGTGACGGCGGACACGACTGCATAGCTGGACACGGCTCCAATCCCAGGCCGCCGGCCAGGAGGGGCTGCACTCCCCGCAAGAGATTCAACTACAGAAATAAATCCGCAGCACCTCCAGAAAAGGGGACACAGAGGCGGACGGGCTCTTCGAGGCCAACACCCGCTTCTTTCATTGATTAGGCTGACTGGCACATTTTAGGTGTACTTAACGGTCACCTACATCATAGGGAAGGTGCACCTGTGCGTGTGTAACTTGACTCTTGCTTTTATTCCATTCTCCTCCCCTCCTTTCAGCCCACTTCCCCTCCTTATTTGCAAAATTTTGTTTCCATTTTTCCCTTCTTTTCTCTCTCTTTTTCTTCTTTTCCCTTCCTTCCTTTCTCCCTGAACTTTCTTGCAATCTCCTTCTTGCCCCCCGTCTCTGCTCGGCAAGACCCCACACAGCCACACACTCAGCCGCTCCCCGGAGAGCAGTCCACAGGACACCGTGGGCTAAGCTGGTGGGGACACAGGTGTGGATCCGGGAACCCAGCAGCTTGTCCTTCCTGACCAAGCCCCCTGGGTAGCGCCACGGCTCGCTGACCTGTCCTTCAGCCTGCGCAGGCTCCTTTCCTGACGGGGGAAGTACAAGTTAATCAAACCTCATAGAGGAAAACGCAACTTCAGGAAGACACTGGATGGCATTTTGACTATTAAGCCTAAATTCATAAACATCTTTCAAATATCAAGAAGTTTTTTCACTCCAGTATTCCCAGCAAAACCAAGAACTTAGAATTCAGTTACTGCCGTTCTGTATAAAGATGAGTTTAATATAATTATTTGCAGCAAGTTCTGAATGACCCGTTACGGATAAAATGAACTCAAAGCCTTGTTCTGCGCTGCTGGTGGGGTATAATTTAGCTCATAAGTCACACTGGCAAAATGAGGCTTCACATTTAGAAATCATGGAACAAAGACGACTGAATTTTCCAAGCTCATTTACTAATGCTAAGCTTCATGTATACTACATGGGGTACTGGGGGGGAGAGAGAGAGGGACATAGACAGAGACAGACAGAGGGACAGAGACAGGCAGAGAGGTAGAGACAGACAGAAAGACAGAGACAGACAGATGGAGACAGAGAGGAGTGAGGGATTTACAGGGAGCATAAATTTTGCATTCTTTGACATTTAAGAGAATGCTTACAGTATTATGTCTATAGTGTGCTTCAAATCAGAATGCTCTTTGAGGAAAATTCAGAAGTGGCATTTACTTATTTGTTCTTTTAGGTTTGATAGCTTCCACGGGGGATGCATAATTCATGGCAGAATTCATTCAGCTCAACAGAAATTAATTTAGTGTAGCTCCGTCCCGTGCAACCTCAAACACACACATGGCAAGACGTGTAGATCTGTATAAGAACACGCAAAAGCTACATTAAATGTTGCACGCCGATACTTTTAGAGGACTTTCAATAATTGTTTTGCTCTTTGTCCGAGAGTCCTGACTTAACGTTCTTTAGCTTCAACTCGTCAATCACAAGCAAAGTTAAACACAGGCATCATCAGAGACGGGAGACTCAGCGGGCCTGTGGCACCCTCCTGGTGAGCAGAAATCTCCGTGCTAAGCTCAGAGCAGAGTGGAGAGTAATGCACACCTTCATCTTGATGCTGTCTCCTAACTGAACGCCAGGTGTGCTTGAACCAGGGGCCACCAGGCAGCCCTGTGTCTGCAGAGCTGTGTGTCCTCCCTGCCTGGGGAGGGTCCTGGCCGGCTCGGCACACCGCCCTGTGCTCCCAGAGGGGCCCGCACTTGGATAGAGCCAATTGCCCCAGTTCAACAAGACCCGAGCGAGCTATGAAGGCACCCACCAACGCCCTGACCTGTGTTGTGGGCCCTGAGTCACACTCCCAAGAGGCCAGCTCTGCTGAAGCCCTCAGGCCATAAAGCTTAGCTCACAATGCTTGGAGACATGAGCAGAAGGGTGGAGACGCAGGACCATGCTGGGTTTAGCGAGTCTTTCTCCAGGGGGAAGATAGATTTCACAGTTTGTGGACTTCGGGTATCCTTGCTTTCCTAATCCGTGGTGCCCACCCGGCAGGAAAGTTGCATCCTCAGTGAAAGAGGAGGAAAGTGGGGGGGGGGAGCAGGGAAGGAGGCCCCTGGGGACGGTGCGCTGGTTCTGGGGCTCCTGTCGGCTCACACTAGGGCTCCGTACGAACCCCAACTGTGACACCTGTGACATCCTCTGACCTTGTATAAAGTTGAGCTCGTATTTTGCTAATTAGAAATCCTGTGCATCCGTTGTGAGTGAGGGCAGGGGATGCAAGGAAAGCTAAGGAAAAAGATGCAAAAACCCTCAGCTCCTCCTGTGCTGAGAGAACCACGACTCAAAATGCTGGCTGCTCCGCCACCAGGGTTTCCACGCATAACGAGACACCACAAATAGAGTGCTATTCCCCACTTTTCCACCTAAATTACATGATCAGCATTTCCTTTTTTTTTTTTTTTTTTTTTTTTTTTTTTTGTGGCACTGGGGATCGAACTCACAGCCTTGCACCTGCCAGGGCAGGCGCTTAAGCCACTGAGCCAAACTCCCGGCCGATCAGCATTTCCTATACCACGAAAATATCTGTGCACTTGTGATTTGTGGAATCCTAATTTATATTTTCAATAAAAGCAAATTCCACATAATAATTATTTGGGGAAAAACAGCCGAAAGCCTAAAATGAAGCCCGCAATTTCAACTCCAGCCCTCAGCACCTTCCACCCACGCGAGCGTCTTCCTCCACCTGCCTGCTGCTAGGGGAGGCCCTGGAACAGCAGCTCATGGGACGGACGCAGGCACCGGCCCCACTGCCCGCCCCGTCTGACCTTCAGCCGTGTCCCCCAAAGCTCGCCCTGCTACTTGTGGATTAGATCTGGGAAAAGCTCAAAGCAGGGCCACAGAGGTGACTGGATTGTGGGGGACTGTGTCTGACTCGCTGGTCCGAGGTGGTGGGTGAGGGACAGGCCAGCCTCGTCCCCCCAGCTCCTTCATCTGTCTCTACTTCCTGACCACCATGATGCGAGGCGCTTTCCTCCGCCAGACCTTTCCACCATGCCCTCCTTCTTCCTCAAAGCCAGTTGACCGTGGACTGAACATAAGCCCCACCTCTTTACACTGCGGGGTCAGGTGTGGCATAGTGTTCCAGCAGCAAGCCAGGAAGGCAATGGAGACACCGCTTGCACCCCAAGGCAAAAACACCCCCGTGCCAACTTCCTGGGCAGCAGGAGTTCTCCCTGTGGCTCGTGAGCTGCACAAAGACAAAGCCTGGCTCAGCCTGTGCAATGGTGGCTTCCTGAAGAGCTCAGCAGCAGAGCAGGTCTTACCAGAGAGGCCACACTGGCCTCTTCCCAGTTAGAAGGATGGGGGTTTATGGCTTCTCCTGACTTGTCCCCTGCACCTGGGCACATCAAATGGGTGCAGGTGATGACCTGCCTAGGTAGTTGGGCTTCCAGTCCTTCAGCAGAGGTCTCTGACCCCAGGCTGTCTTGAAAAGACAAGAGCCCATCACTTCTGAGTGGAAGCTATGGCCTGAAGCCGAATCCTCCAGGAATGGACCAAGATGGACCAAGCAGGATGGACTGAGAGTCCCCAGTCTCCTCACCCCAGTGTGCAACTCAGGGTGCCCAGGACCCCTGGCAGTGAAGGAAGACCTCCTCCAAGCCCTGGCCTGGATTTCTGCCACCTCTCCTGGGAGCTGAGCGAGACAGATTGCATCCGGAGGTGTCAGGGCATGGGCACGGCAGGACCAAGTGCCGAGCCGTTTGGGGCAGCATGAAGGGCAGAATGGCTGCACCCAGGATGCCCCCGCCCTGGCCCCCAGGACCTGCGAGCAGATACACTCAGCGGCAAAAGGGACTCCGCAGATGTAGCTAAGGACTGCAATGCCGAGGAGGACAGGGGATCAGTGTAGCTGCACCCCGACACAGCAACCGTCTTGAGTTTGGGCCGGAAGAAATAGCAACATCGGAGCGCTCCAGAGGGTAGGAGGGACCCCGTGTGTCTCCGCCAGGTTGAAGACGAGTGGACCAGAGACGGTGGTGCTGCAGGGAACTGAGAGGGGCCTGGCCAACTGCCCACAGTGATGAGGTCGAAGCCCGCAGTGACGAAGAACCAGCTTTTGCCAGTGACGTGCACCAGGGGAAGTGAGTCCCACCCAGGCTGCAGAGCAGAGCTCGGGGCAGGGGGACGGGGAGCAGGGCGTTCGTGTGGGGTAAACCACGGCGTTTACAGCAGAGACAGAAAGTGAAGAAGCGAGCCGAGCGGGAGAGGGAGTCCGACACTGAGAAGTCTTGGCCTCCAAGTTTTCCAGCCAGAGACGCCCAGAGGGCTGAACTGGAGGGCAGAGGAGCACTGTGGGTGTGGGAGTCCCTGGGCTCTGATGGGGTGGGGGCCCATCCAGGGACACGGTCTGGACAGACAGCGCCATCGGGGAGCGAGGGGGTCAGCTCAGGCGTCCCCCGTGCCCAGCACTTAGTAACAAAGCTTTCCACTGAGCTCCACTGGCTCACGAAGCTATTTCTTTGGGGAAAATATTTCATTTTCTTAGTTGAAATATGAAGCAAAAAAAAAAAATCAATCTACATGACAAAGATATTCTAAAAGGCTAATTTAGTGAAAATTTTATGAAAAACGTAGAAAATCATTATTTCCCAGCAGTGTGGATCTGAGCTTTTTATTTATATGCAAATGGTGGATGTCTGAGCCTATTTTATGTTTTACAATTTTGACATATTACCTATTTCATAAACCTGAGATTCATGAAGCCTTCATAGGGTGGGGAGGCCGTGAGAAACTGGTAGGAGGTGCAGCCCGTCGTGTGAATTTCCGAACTGATATGTCTTTACTGTGCAAAAAGCCACAAGGAACACTTTAATTTTTGCCTGTAGTGTATCATATTTTTTAAAAGAAAAGCATTTAAACATTAAATTTAAAATAAATCACCCTAGCCTGGAGGTGGCAGACCCCAGGCGCCGACAGCCTGCCCTCTCTCCGGAAGGCGCGCCGGTCCTGCCTCTGTGAGGACCTTTACGGCACGGACCTTTCTTCCTCGGGTCCCCAGGCACCAGGTGACTGCCTGCGTTTTTACTGCACCCAGGGGTCCCAGGGGAAGAAAGCCTGATGATTCCGGTTCCTCCTCAGGGTTCGCTAACTCACTGCCTGACGGGAAGTAGAACACACTCTGGCTCGTGTCGGAAGGGCCACACAGAGAGCTCTTCTTCTCCTAACCACTTCCCGAGGAGAAAGCGGTGCCCACTGCATGCCCCGAGTCTGCAGTCCGGGGCCGTGGCCGGGGAGGAAAACACAGACAGCACGGAGTCCTGCTGCGGCTCCCGGGCCTGGCCCTGTCGGGTGGACCGCACGGAAACCCTGCACTGCCCAGAGAGGGGACACTGCTGGCTCTCTGCGACGCTCCCCGCCTCCCGAGGGGATGAGGTCTGTCCCTGTCCTTTCCTGTCCCTAAGGCCTCACTCCCAGTGGAGCCTGGGGTCCGACAGGATGGACAGCAGTGGGCAGTGCTTGCGGCTCCTCTGCCAGCCTCTCATCTGGGCGACCAGATTCA
Organism: Dasyprocta punctata; assembly: GCA_004363535.1. Lineage (NCBI taxonomy): Eukaryota > Metazoa > Chordata > Mammalia > Rodentia > Dasyproctidae > Dasyprocta > Dasyprocta punctata. The sequence goes on from RJWM01036508.1 coordinate 11,860, forward strand.
GTTGCCTTTCTTCTCGTCAGCTCAGGAAAATCCTCACTGCTAACCGCTACAGGGCGATGGCAGAGGGGACCACAGTGACCTGCGAAGGCCTGGGAGAGGGGCCCCCCAAGGTTTCACCCACTGCTCGAGGGGTGGCTGACAAGTGCCGTTTTTCAGGAAGTATGGCAGTGAGAGGCACAGTGCCCTGAATCCCTCCGGAATCCTCCCTTCACTTCCCGCGCACTCACCCATCCCGTCGTCCTCGCCACTCTCTGAACCAGTCCTGAAGTCCTTCTTTCCCGGCTTTAGCTGTGTTACCCTGGCTGCCTCGATGTCCTGAACTGGTTCACAGTATTGGTTTTCATGGTCATTGTGACCTCGGGGAAGAGCTGGATATCACATGGTGTCAGAGCTGGCGAGGGAGGTGGGTGAGGACTCAGCGCTGTGTTCGCGAGCTCCAGTTTCGTTGGCTGGCACGCGGCGGCAGCAGCCGCCAAACTCCTGATCACCGCTGGTAAAGACACCCAGGAAAAAAGGAGAGAAGGGAGGAAAGGAAAAATGGAAGGGAGGCAGGAAAGAAGGAAGGAAGCAGGAAGGAAGGAAGCAAGGAAGGACTGCGTAAGGTGGCGGATATATTTATTAGTTACGTCATTTTATAATTTGTATATGTATAAAATCTCTTCAAGTTATATACCTGAAATATATGAAGCTATTATTTATCAATTTTATCTTAGTAAAACTGAAAAGAAATTTAAAATTCCAGCACAGAGGTAAGTTTCCCTACTTCATTCATAATAACTAACTTGCACTACCATTTCCAAAACTGGTTCTGTTTAATCCTCATAACAGCCCTGAGTGGAAAACTCCGTCCTTGCCCCCTACTCCACCAGCTGGGGAGCAGGGACTCAGAGCCCCTCACGTGCACAGTGAGAAAGCTAGGGTTTGGCCGTGGGGTCTGGGGACAGAGTACTCCTGACTGCCCCCTAGAGCAGTAAAGAGATGAGTGCAGCCTGTGTGTGTGTGTGTGTGTGTGTGTGTGTGTGTGTGTGTGTGTGTTTGTCTCCTGTATGGCCGTGCGTCCCCGTGTGGCGCTGGAATCCATATTCATATTCGGTTTAAGTGCACAACGGAACCAATGAGAACACTTGCAAATTAACTTCGAGTTTGTTTTCCCGCTCCACGCACCAGGATCACAAACCACGCCAACGCGCGTGTCTTAGAACATGAACCTGGTGGTATCTGGAACCAGGGCTCTGGTGAGAGGGATTCTACCAGCCTTGAACCCCCGGGGCAGGGGCACTGTGGGGTGGCCTGACCCAGGTACCCTACCCTAGGGATGGCCCCTTCCGGGGTTCCTCCTTCTCGGGGCTCTGCCCCTGAGACTTAATCTGAATGTCTGTGTTCACCCAGCGGCACTCCAGCTAGAAAAAAATCTGTCAAAATATCAAACTCTCATCTGTCGCAAGCACGAATTAATTGCATGGCAATGTCCTGTGACGGAGAAGAGGGGGTGCGGGGCCACCAGGAGCCCGTCCTCACCCGGGGCAGCCGGTTCTCTGCCCTGCCGGGGCCCGCAGGGGTGCTGCTGGACAGGGCAGGGGTGATGCCCCGGGGAGGGCCAAGGTAGCGGTCAGGTCCAGGTGCATCTTCCAGGGGCTCCGTCACCACCCTCAGATGTCCCCGTATGCAGAGATATCACCGGCCCATGGGAGTGGAGCCCCAGAGCCAGGAGTCCTAACCCGGTGCCGCTCCAGGCCCCCCTGTCCCCGCAGGGCCACCAAGGCCACGGGCTCGCCTCCTCTTACCCTTCGGCAGGTCCGGGTGGCTTCCTGTCTCGGCCTCAGTCACACCTGCGGCTCAGGAGCCTGACGCCCCAACCCCACTGGGACCCTTTCTGCCTTATTGAGGAATTTTCAATGAACAGAAAAGCCATCGTACTGATCCCATAAAACTGTGGCTTTAGCTGTGTGACATATAAACGTCAAGAATGAGAACAGATGATTTCATTTTTACCAAGAGTAATCCAAGTCGTGGCAGCATGCTGGGTGAAAATGATCTAAGTCCAGCACAGTGGTGCTGGACCTGTTTTTCAGATGACCAAGAGGTCAAGAGTCGGACTTCGGAATAACCATGACACAGCTGATCCTGCAGAGCGGTGCCTCAGTTCATAAACTTATTCTTCCATGATGGTGGTTGCAAACTGAGTCGGACAAGAACCCGATTAAACTCAGCGATGAGGTTCAGAGTGGACCTTTTGAAAGGACACTAGAGAGGGAACTTAGATCTGTCGTTCTGGCCCCGTGCACCTCAGCCTCAGCCCTGAGCGGTGATCAGCCGCCGACAGTCTGTTTCTGATGTATTTGAATTTTTCATGGCCAATGGGAGGGGGAGGGGAAGAGAGACTCTTTCGCTGGGAGCTTTGTACTCCCCGAGGAGTTGGCCGCTTCCTTTCTACCTGAAAAGCCCGGAAATTAATCTGATAAGCATCTTGCCTCTGCAGACAGCAGCCAGATGAGAAACTCCCCGAACTCCCCATCAGCAGGATCACCCCCAGAAGGTGTCCTGAGCGACACGAATGCAGGGCTCCTCCAGGGACACTGGGGTCCCAGGGTCCAGGGCAGGGCAGCAATGGGACATTTATGCACCTTAAGGTCAGGCTGGCTTTGCCTGCTGGGGACCCAGAGCTGGTGACACCCTCGGCTGAAGAGATGTGCAGCACCCACCGCCCTGCACTTGGTGGGCTTGCTGGGTACCTGCTGTGTGTTCACCATTGTGTGGTGAGCTTGAGACACAGCGGACAACACAACGCAGGTGACCCTGTGACAGCTGGGTGACTGTGCGTGGGCCAGTGCACATCCCTGGTGCCCGGAATGAGACAGAGGAGCCGCAGCATCAACCCTGTGACCCCACCTGGTGGTGAGGTACGCGCAGAACCCGGCCCCGCCGCAGCCGAGCTCAGACCTGTGGAAGCGGAGAGGATGGGGGAGTCATTCATCACAGCGGCGGGGGGAAACTCCGGGAAGTACCGGGGTGAGGAAACACGCGGGCGTGGTGAGACTTTCAGAATTCTTACAATAGGAGATTCATTGCAATCAGTCCTGCTCAGTGTGCTCCCCTCCCTTCGTCCTCCCCGCTTTCTGCGCAGCTCTGGGGTCCTCTTTCATGGGGGTCTTTCGTTGCTCTGTCCTGGCTGCCTTGATGTCCTGAATCACCTCAACGCGTTTCCCTTTCGTGGTCATTTTGACTTTGGGGAAGAGTCAGAAATCACACGGAGCCAGACATGGTGAATAAGGGGAATCAGGACACAATGCAATGTTATTATTTGATGACAATTGCCCCGGAAACATTTTGAATCCTTTCAGGATACTCAGGAAAGAGGACTCCAGAGCTGTGTCAGAAAGCAGCGAGGAAGATGGTACGAGTGCCCTCAGAGCCAGGGGAAGGGCTGTGAGGGGGGCTCGGGGCGATCTGACTCCTATTGTAATTAATTATTTTCAATTTTGGCATTCACAGTATTTTTAGGTCATACCTTGTGTGATTAGAGTGCTGCATTTTCCAAGTAGAGCTGCAGGGTCCAAAGGATTCCTAGCTTGTCTGTATCCACACAGCCAGTGGGTTTCACAGAGAAGCTGGGACCCAGGAGCTGAGCCTGGTCTAATCCGGGAGCCACACCTCACAGCACTGCAGGGGCAGACAGAGCTGAGAACCGCCGTAATCCCAGCAGGCAGTGGCCACTGGCCACGTCTAAGGTCACCCCCACAGCAGCTTCTGGGGTGCACTCCATGAACCTATTCTCAGGAAACAACATTAAGACGCAAAGAATCCAAGTCGCTTTCCCAAAGTCACACAGCTAGAACATGGCAAGCTCCAGCACACGGGCCCCTCCGACGCCGGCACCATGGCCCAGCACTTGGCTCAGTCTCTCGCTCAGGAATAATCACTCCGGCATGTGGCAGTGGGGCAGAGGATGAGGGCTGAGCTGGGCCACACTGCTGCCGCCCCGACCCTGACCCCGTGGTCACAGAGGAAGGGGGCTGACATGGAAAGGAGCAGTGGGCACCTGAGGCTGCCTCGCCAGGCCCACTTCCAAGCACTCTGCCCTTGGTGGATAATTAATGCACAATGCCCCGGGTGAGTGTGGAAACTGACCCACTTCACAGAGCAGCACCGGAGAGCAGCACGCCAGCTGAAAGGGGCTGAGGTGGCACCTGGACCCTACACCCCGAGACTGTACTCGGGACCCCACACCTCTGAGCTCTGTTGCTTTCCTACACGCGCTTCCAGGGAACCTTTGCAAAATCCCAAGACCACGTCCTGCAGAGAGCCCACTTTTAAAACAGTGTGCCCGGGATGGGTCAGCATGACTGGGTCGAGAAACACCCAGGGATTGGTACAGCACACTCCCTGGGGCTTCTGCGTGGGACACGTGGGCATGAGCTTGGGAGCCATACCGATCTCTGACCCCTTCCTCTCTGCTGCCCCTTCCCTGCCCTGCTTCCCTGCAAGAACTGACCATCTGTCCCCCACTGCGCCCTTCCACCACCACGCTCCCGCCTTGGAGACAGGGACCACGGGCTGAGCCCTCTGAGCCACAAGCCAGGTTAAACCTCTCTTCCTTGTGGCTGTGGGCGTCGGGTTTCTTTATTGACAAGAAAGCTGCCCACTGCCAGTGGGGAGCGAAGGCTCAGATACCAAGTAGCTTTCCCCAGGTCTCACCACTGCAAACACGCGCCCCTAGAACTGCAGCCCAGGAGCCCCACACGGGGCATGCTGCGTGCCGGCCCCGATCATGGGTCTTCCCTGCAGGGGCCCATCCCAGTCGCCACCTCACAGCTCTTCAGAGACACCCTGCAGCGTCTCCACACCTGAGCACAGCCACGCACTGTGGCGCTCACCTCTCGCCGGAAAGCACGCAGTAGGAGCACGAGCCTGCCACGCTCTGCGTGTTCTCCCCGCTTCCTCCCCTCTGGCTCCTCCGGGCTCCCTTCCCCTCCTCCCCTCCCTGCAGAGCTCTGGGGCCATGGTACAGCTCGGCAGGGAGCACTAGAGTCACCCCGCCTGGAACCTGAGCCCCTGAGGACTTCCCGGGCCAATGCAAACGACCAGGCCTCGTTCCCATTCGTGTCAGCTTTCTCTTTAGACACTAGCATTAGCTGGGCATGGTGGTTCAAGCAGCTGTGGCCCCAGCACTCAGGAGGCTGAGGCAGGAGGAAATAAACAAACGGGGGTGGGGAGAGAGACAGACAGAGACAGAGAGAAAGAGAGAGAGAGAGAAGGGAAAGGAGGGAAGGGGAGGCGGATGACATGGGAGACTCCTCACACCAGACCTCACTTCAGTGACCACACAGTCTTTTCAGCCGCATGAGGCTGCAGTCACGGCCCCTGGGGTTAGATGGGGACATCTTTGCAGGAGACTCATTCCAAACCCCGCTAGTGAGTAAGGGCATTCGCCTGGAGAACGACCCTTTCCTGGAGAGGAGAGAGAACGCCCGGCGTGAAGGGACTCCTGGGATCCTGCCAGACGCCTCCCCAAGCTCAGGGTGAACCGAGGTGCCCAGGAACCTCGGGGCCACCCCAAGATCAGATTGCATTCAGGGACAAGGCCCACAGTGCTGCGAGGTGGCTCTGTTCATGGCTCCGCCCCGGCTCCTCTCATTGCAGGGAAGAAGCCAGAGCAGCCATGCAGGCGTGGCCTCGCCCACACGGTGGTGTGGCCCTCCCGGTACCCTCCTCCACCAGCACGGTCAGGTACAGTGTCTTCCACGCTGTAGCGTCAGATGCGCCCGCGTCCCTGGGGTCACCGTGGGCCGGAGTCTGCCTCTGACCCCTCCCCCACGCAGCTCTGCTCTGCCTGCCTTCACCCCACAGGCTGCTGGCATCACCTGCGGGCGGTTCTCCCGCCTCTGCTCACTCGGATCCCCCTGGTGCCTGGGCCACCTCAGCGCCACACCCAGGTGCGCGCTCCCCAGCTCCCCCAGGCAGGGCGCCTACCCCCTGCCTCTCCCTCACCACCCCTGCCGCCGGGATCCGTGTCTCCATGGGCCAGACTCAGACACGGAGGCCCAGGGAGGGGAGGGGACAAAACCAGAGCCACCGAGCCCAGTTGGATGGGTCAGGATGACAGCGAGTGAATGAGGGTCAGAGGACAGGGCAGACGGGAGGGGAGGGGAAGTGGAAATGAAAGGAGACGGAGGCGGGGAAGGAGAGAGGCGGAGACGGAGAGGAGAGACGACCACAGAGACGGGGAGAGACGGAGAGGAGAGACGACCACAGAGACGGGGAGAGAC
>RJWM01036509.1:0-18096 GCA_004363535.1 Dasyprocta punctata
TGAACATGTCTTGATTAGGATCTGCATATTGCATTCTGTTGTACTGATCCACATGTGTAATTTTGTGCCACTACCTGTCTATGTTTATCACTTTAGTTTGGCAATATAACTTGAAATCCATGATCGTGATACTTCCTACTTTGCTCTTGTTATATAGGTTTACTTTTCTATTACGGGTTTCTTCTGGTTCTACATTGTTATAGTTTGTATCTAGATGGCCCATGACAGTCTGATGCACTTGAAAGTAGGGTATTCAGAGGTGAAGGCATGATACTCATCAGTGTGGATTAGTTCACCAACGTGTTTGTAGTTACACATGGTATTGGAAGGTGAAGTCTGGTTTGAGCATGAGTCACTGGAGCTAGGACCTGGAAGGATTGCTCTCCTTTTCTCCTCCTTTGTTTTTCTTTTTTTTTTTTTTTCGGCACCAAGGATTGAACTCACAACCTCGCACCTGCCAGGGCAGGAGCTTAAGCCACTGAGTTGAACTCCCGGCCCTAGTATTTTGAGGCAGGGTCGCACTATGTAGGCCAGCCTTGCGCTCACATTGTAGCCCAAGTTGGCCTCGAACTCACAATGCTCCTCCTACCTCAGCCTCCAAAGTGCTGGGATTAAAGGCGTGAGCCACCACGCCAGGCTTTTTCTCCTCCTTTGATCCCTGTCCTACCCTGCCATGCTTCTCTGCCGTGCTGCCCTACCTTGAGGTCAGACAACTATAGAATAAAACTTACAAACTGGGAAACAATAAGCCTTTTCTCTTTCAATTTGTGAGTGTTGTCCATTGTGTCTAGGCAGTGAGAAAGACACATAAATTTTAAAACAGTTTTTTCTAGGTCTGTGAGGAGAAATACTGTGGGTATTTTGATTGGAACTGCATTAAATTTGTCTATCATTTTTGGAAATGTGGCCATTTTAATGATAATGCTTCTTCCTATCCAGGAATAGGAAGTATCTTTTTTTTTTTTTTTTTTGAGATAGGGTCTTCCTATGTAGTTCATATTGGTTTTGAACTCACTGTGTAGCCAGGCCTTGAACTCTCACCAATCCTCCTGTTTTAGCCTCCTTAGTGACTGGATTATAGGTGTGAGCAAACATGCCCATCTCTTCCCATTTTTTCCATGTCCTCTTCAGAGTACTACCATTTTTACTGTGGAGGTCTTTCACTTCCTTAGATAGGTTAATACCAAAGTACTTAAATTTTCTTGTTGCTGTTGTAAACAGTGTTGTTTTACTAATTTCTTTCATGGTGAGTTTATTATTGTAGAGAAGTCATATTGATTTTTGTGCATTGATTTTGTATCCCCTACATTACTAAATATGTGAACTAGTTCTAACAAACTTTTGTTGGAATTTTTAGGTCTTGTATGTAGAGGATCATGTTATCTGCAAATAATGGTAATGTGACATCTTCCTTTTCTATATATATTCCTTTTACTTCTCTCTCTTGCATGACAGCACTGGCTAATATTTTGAGTAGTATATTAAACAGCAAGGTAATAGTGGACATTTTTGTCTTAATTTCTGATTTTAGAGGCATAACTTCTATGTTTCCCCCATTTAACATATATTGGCAGTAGTTTTGTCACAAATGGCCTTTTTCAGATTGCTATGAAGACTTTCTGTGCCTAATTTTTATCATGAATGGATGTTGGATTTTGTCAGAGCCTTTTTCTACTTCTATTAAGATGATCATTTTATTCTATCCTACCTTCTTTTATGTGATGCATTACACTTATTGCTTTCATATGTTGAGCAAGACTTACACCCCTGGGGTAAATCCTACTTAATCATAATGAATGGTCTCCTTGATGATTTATTTCATTCTGATTGGCAGTATCTTATTGAGGAATTTTGCAACTGTCTTCATTAAAGAAACTGGCCTGTAGTTTTCTTTTTTGGTTATATCCTTTTCTGGTTTTGCAATCAGAGTAATGTAGCTATTGTGAGTGGCTTTGGGAATACTCTTTTCCTTTCCATTTCATGAAAGTGTTTGAGGAATATTGGTGTTAGATATTCCCTGAAGTTCTTATACAAGTCAGTGAGGAATTCTTCTGGTACTGGAATTCTCTAGTTGGTAGGTCTTTTAATATTGCTTCAATTTCATTGCCTGTTATTGGATTGTTTGGGGTTTTGATATCTTCTTGGTCCAATTTTGGTAGTTCATATGTATCTAAGTATCTATCCATTTCTTCTGAATTCTCCAATTAACTAGAATCTGTATTTTTCAGAGTAGTTACTAGTAAACTTCTGCATTTTGTCTATATCCATTGTGATATCACTTTTTTCATTTTGAATCGTATTGGTTGGGTCTTTTCCTTCTTTCCTCCCTCCCTTCCTCTCTCTCTCCCTTCCTTCCTTCTTTCTTTCCTTCCTTTCATGACCAGGGGTTGACTATTTTGCACTTTCATTCAAAGAACCAGTTCTTTGATTAATTGATTCTTTGCGTATTTTAGTATCAATTTAATTAATTTATACTCTGATATTTATAATTTCCTTTCTTGTAATGGATTTGGATTTGGATTGTGTTTGTTTTTCAACTCCTTGAGATGTATTACAAGATTTTTTATTTAGCCGGTTTGTTTTACAAAGTTGAGTGTGTTGATGCTTAGCGCATATATATCTATAATTGTTATGTGTTCTTATCTAATTGTTCCCTTACATAATATGTAGTGACTTTCTTTGCCTCTTCTGATTGGTTTTGGCTTGATGTCCCATTTGTCTGAAAATAAAATAGCTACTCTTGCTTGTTACAGAGTTTCTACAGTATAAAATACTGTTTTTCATCTTTTGAGTTTTAATCTATGAATTTATTTAAATCAAATGTGTTTCTTGTACACAACATATGATTGAATTTTGTTTCTTGATCTATTCTGCCAGTGTGTGTCATTTGATTAGAGAATTGAGACCATTCACGCTGAGTTATTTCTGTCATTGCATTATTTTTCTGTTGCTGATTCTCTTTTTTTCACTTCTACTTAACTGCTCAACCTGCCAGGAATATTCTTTCATTAGAATTGTTAGGATTGCTGGCTTCATTGTCTTTTTCAGGATATCCTTGAGAATTTTTTTAAAGTACTGATTTTATGATCACAAAGCTCTGTTTTGATAAAGTGAATTTGTAATTCCACTAGAGAGTTTGAACTTACAAAATTAGTTTTGATGAGCCCCCAAATTTATCCATAACTACGTGACTATACTTTACTAAATTCTAAGGATATGGAACTATACTATATATATTTAGACAAAGAGTGATCAAATAACTGCTTGAAATTAAAAAAAAATCAACACTGAATACTTGTTTTGGTGAGCAAACTGTTTCTTTTTAGTTTTTTTCTGTTTTAAATTATTTAAAATTATTTTATTTGAATTAAAATTGTAATGGTCATTGTTGCTATGTAGAAAGATCTTATTTCACATTGATTTTATAATCAATATATCAAGTTTTCTCATATTCTGATTATGTAGATAGAACAATCATTTTATTAAGTATAATATATTTCATAAAAGACTAAAGCTAATGCTTTTCTTCAAGATATAATTTGGAAAGTTTATATCTTTAAGGAAGAAAAAGTTACAAAAGCAGTATATATACTGTTTGTATAACTTCGTTTCTTCATTCATCCATGCATTTGACAGAAAATGTAGCTATATTTTTGTTGAAATATTCAATTTACATTAAAAATGTACCTTTAAATTTTTTTGATTAAGCATGCTTCTTTCAAGCTGCTCTCCAAATATCTTCTTTTGTATGCAGCATCAATTGTACTAAAAGAATTATCATATTTAGAATGCAGTCTGTGGGCATATTACATTATTTTTAAAATTTTCACCTAGAATCAATATACAAAAAGATGAAGTCCATGGTCATTAAAATCTTTTCAATTTTCTTCACTTTCAGTGTCTAATATCTCATTGTTTCACATGGTATGCATAGTGACTTTACAAATCTTTATCCAAAGCAGAGAATTGGCAGCCTAAGTTCGGGGGCAAGATAAAATAAAATGGAATAGATTTATTCTCACTCTTCAAAAGACAGCTTTCAAAGCAGTGGAGATCAGTCAGTAAAAGCTAGTGAATTTAAAATCTGTGAACACAGCAAGAGAATTCTAAGGTTGTCTTAGGCTACTACTAAACAGAGAGAACCTGGAAGAGATTGTTGGTCTTCTCAGACTATATAACTTATCATCTCAGTTATTCTCTGTGTACTCTTGACTTTCAATAAAGGAAAAATTCAACAACAATTGGCATATAATAAAAAATAATTCAGAAATGCCAAAAAACTATGAAGTAGTAGTTCATAAACACTTAGAAATAAACAATTGATTGAAATGGAGCTACAAAGTCTACAAAAGAACTTAGTAGGCAAGGTTGTTAAGGCATTTGAAGGGTGTATCAAAAATCAAGGATCTATAGATATGTGAAGAATTTTTAAAGTATATCTAAAGCATCTGTAGGGAAAATAAAGGTTTGAGTAGAAACACACTAGTTGAAGTGTAGCAGATTAGACATTGCAAATTAGGTAACCTAAGATTTAGCAGTACGAACTATCCAAAGTAGAACATATAAATGAGTTTGAAAAATTCAGCTCATAACTGACCAATAATACACCTTAAAGTAGTTTATATATGTCCCCAAATAAAAATGACTTTTTAAAAAAAAATGTCTGAGTACTTCCAAAAGATTAAAACTATGAAATTACAGTTCCAAGATGTTCAATAAGACCACAATGAAGAAAACTAAATGAAATAAACTTCCTGAATAAAAAAGAGAAAAAAATAAAAGCAGGTAGAAAAAGAAACCACAAATACAGAGGAATAGAAATAAGAATGAAAGCAGATTTCTCATGAGAAATAAGGCTAAGGAGAAGACATTTCAATGTTTTTAAAAATAATGACCAAATGTATAAACACACACACACACAAATCAAAATATAATAAACAAATTCATATTTTAAAAATGAATTTGGAGTAGAAATGCTTTGTAAATAACAAAGCTGAAAACATTTATCAACAAAGTTAAAACTTGGACTATATTAAACAAGTATTCTGAAGAAAAATAATAAAATATGTGAAATTGGACCCATAGAATCAAATAAGGAATATCGTAAACCAGCCTGTATCTAAATATGAAACACTTTTTTCTCATTACCTAGAAATGCCTTGCTGTGGTTTGAGTATGGTTTGAGTGTGTCTCATAGGTTTCATGCCTTAAAATTTAATCCACATTGTGAGCACTTACAGGTGAGTTTTTTAGAAGTCAATAAGATTAACTAAGGTCATTAAGGTGGAAACCAATTATTATATCCCTGGTAGCTTGATGAGAAGAGGAAGACAGACTAGACGACATATGTGGACAAATGTGCACCCTTTTTCTTACCATGTGATACTTACATCACTACAGGCCTCTCACAGTAATAAGGCTATTGCCAAATGCAGCCCTTCAATCTTAGATGTCCAGAATCATGAACCAAAATGTACGCTTTTTGCTTTATGAAGCAACCCATCATTTTATATTTAATTATAGTAATATAAATTAATGGAAACATGAAAAAAATTGATAATTTAAACTGAAATATTTGCCGGGCGTGGTGGCGCACGCCTTTAATCCCAGCACTCGGGAGGCTGAGGTAGGAGGAGCGTTGTGAGTTCGAGGCCAGCTTGGGCTACAACGCTAGCGCAAGGCCGGCCTGAGCTACACAGTGCGACCCTGCCTCAAAAAACCAGGGCCGGGGGTTTGGCTCAGCGGCTTACGCGTCTATCAGGCAGGCGCGAGGTTGTGAGCTCGATCCCCGGTGCCACAAAAATAAATAAATAAATAAATAAAATAAACTGAAATATTTAAACTGAATTGTGAAATTTATATAGAGAAGTAATGTGTATCACAATACTGAAGATAATGCCCTTAGCAAAATTTACAGTTGCAACATAGTTATATTGCAACAAAATTGACTCATATCACTGGAAAATAGACTGCAACAAGTTAAAATTTCATATTATAAGTGTTAAGACTATCACTAATAGAGCTCCAACCAATAAGCTAGCAAAGAAGATATAACAGAATCAGCATATACTTGATAAAACTTTTAAAAAGCAGAAAACAAAGCAAAAGAGGTCAATAAGTAGACAATTCAGAGAGAAAGCAAACAGTAAGATAGTATTTTTCAAAATAGTTCTGGAAATATTAGCCAGAGCAATCAGCAAGAGAGAGAAATAGAAGGAATAAAGATAGGAAAGGAAGAAGTTAAATTATCACTGTTTGCAGATGACATGATACTCTACATAGAAGATCTTAAAAACTCCACCAAAATAAACTCTAGTTTATTATTAGAGTTAATAAACAAATTGAGCAGTATAGTTGGATACTAAGTCAACACTCAAAAATCAACAGCATTCCTGTACACAAACAACAAATGCAGTCTTTCTGGAATTTCCAGGAAAAATTACGCAATCCTTATCTGTCTCCCTCTTTATTTTGCATGTATTTCCAATTATTATGAGATTTTGTATTTGTTATTTTATTTTTCTACTAGTCAAAAGACAGAGTTATCCACCAGGTTTGAAGGGTCTTATATGTAGGATAACGGTCACATTTCTGGTATCCTGTAAAGTTCCTGACTGAGGGTGGGTATTAAAACTTATTAGTTTAAAAAAAGATATAAATTAAAAGCTGGTTCTTTTGGTTGAAAACAAACATCTAAACAAAGAGATAACATAAAATTGAAGATTTGCTAATAAAATTATTTGGAATACTGTGCTCTTGTGGGAAATTGAGCTCTCCACTGCTGTCTTAGTTACTTTTCTCATTGCTGAATGAAAATACCCAACACCCAGAAGTTAAGGGAGGAAAAGTTTATTTAGCTTACAGTTTGTGAAGGTTTCAGTCCATAAACAGCGGGCTCCAAGGCTCAGTGATACACGGCAGAGGGGCAACAGTTCATTGTGGTGGAAGATAGCAAAAGCAACAGAGAGAGAGAGAGACAGAGGCAAGAGAGAGACACAGACAGAAACAGAGAGACAGACAGAGACCGACAGAGAAAGAGACACAGAGAGAATTTCTGTCCCTTGTGTTGTATGCAGGCTACCCATCCTAGGTGGGAATAGCACTCACACCCATAATCCCAACATTGGACTGTGAATCAATCACACACTTTAGAGTCAGTCATTTCCAAAAAGCCTGCCTCCCATGACTGCATGAGGCTTTGGGGGGACACAAAAACACAAACCATATGAAGCTGGTTAATAGCTATAATTCCACGTTTTATCTTTGATATTTCCAAGCCACAATATACAGTTTGTGAAACAATAAGACTTTTTGAATTTATTTATCATTATAAAATTTCTCCTTATTATGCACATTGGAAATGAGATTTTGTCCTTTTGAGCTTAATTACTGTACAAGTAATGATAATACTTAAACTGAATAATGTTTCATTGCTAACAACTGCTATAAATTATTATACTAAAATACAGGAATCTATATTATCTAATTTTCATAGTGACAATGAATTAAAAAGCATTATTTTGTCAATGTCTTAGATTTCTAGTTAAACTAACTATAAAAATAACTATTTGTCTCTGATCTGATTCATTAGTCATATTGCTCCTTGAATATATTGTAAAATTTATAGCATCTATTAAAATAATATTGAATGTTTTATATCAGTAAATTTGTGTATCAGTAAGGCATAGCTAATCTGGAATGGAGTCATCTAATTTCCTGTGCTTAAACAAATGTGATACAAGTTTAGTTCTTGTAACTGTAAACCTATAGAAATGTTACAAAAGTATGTATGTATTTTGGTGTGGCTGTTAACGTTGGCTGTCAACTTGACTAAGTTAAAAGCACATAAAAGATCAATAAAACATACTTCTGAGTGTGTCTGTGTGGGTATTTCCAAAGATGATTGTCATGTAGGCTAGAAAACTGAGGGGGTAGTATCTGCCTTGATTTTCTGAGTAGTGCATAGTTTGCTGTTGGCGTTGCCTGTGGATGACAGGCTACAGCTTCTTTAGTTTTTCAATAGAGGCACACGCCAGTGACTCACCAGGAAGCTTTTAGGTCTCCAGCCTCATAGTGGCACTGCATCATTGGCTGCTCCTATTCTGAGGCTTTCAGCACTGTGGACTATGTAATTATTGGGTCCTCTGGCTCTCCAGCACGCAGGTGACTACTGTAAGCTACAGAGGATCATGTAAGCCAATGCAAAGGTATGCACACATACCTTAGTGTGCTGTTTGCATCATTGAAAGCTCTAAAAGGTTTGTCAACACTGACCTAAGCCAATCTAATAAATATCCTTTCATTTTATATATATATATATATATATATATATATATATATAATATATGTGCATATAATGTATGTATATATAATGCATGTATATATGATATATGCATACATGATACATGTGTGTATGTGTATATATATAAAACATACATATTATTCTCTTCTGCTTCTCTAGAAAACCCAAACCAGCACAATTAGAATAACTGAATAATAAACACAAGCCTGTGCTTTTCCTAAGTGCCTTGTATTTATTATATAAAACCATTTATAAAAACCTTGCAAAAAGAATTATTTTTTCTTTTAGAAGTATATAAACTGAGGTATAGTACTGTTAAACAAATTTGCTCAAAGAAACATGGTATAAAATGTCCTTTTGGAAAATAAAACCTAAATTCTTTGCTCCTTCTCATTAAGGTAGTGAAAAACCTGATCACACCATAGAACAGTTATCAATTCCAGCACATACGTTATGAGAGAATATTTTCAATGATGACTGAAACATGTCATAGGTGTTCAGATAGCACAAGAAAGAAAATAATCTATTCACATGTAAGTGTATAACATTTATACTTAGAAGTCTAATCTCATTCAAATCATTGCCTGAAACTTGCTGTTTGTCAGTCTTGTGGAGCTTAAATTTGGAAAGACGAGGAAAATGTATTTTCTGTTCCAATGAAGGTAATGTCAGAATCAATTTCTAAGCCTCCAGGGCCAGTGAAATTTCTTTTAATTCAACAAAATTGAGAAACAAGACTTCTGGAAAATGGTTCTGAAACCTTGCTTTTCCAAAGCCATCTCACACCTTTCCTGCTCTCAATATGAATTCACTTCATCAATTTAAATTGTAAAATAAAGATAAATCTTACCAGAGGCATACATTTTTAGAGTCTCGAGTATATCTTTTAATATTAACTCTAAATTCCTAATACCAAAGTGAAATTGTGATCTACAGTAAGCAAAATAGATATTTAGTGTTAACAGACATATCATCATATACTATAGATTGGAGAGGACAGTAATGCCCACGCCAATTCTTCACATCTTTGAACTAAGCATTTAGGGTTGTAATACACTAAATTCTTATTGTTATTTCAAAGACTCAAAACACTTCCTGTTATGTCTGTCTATATTCTCCTCAGGTCATCTGCAGAATCTCATACTATTCTGCCAAACCAAATGTTTACATTCTCTTTCTCTTAATTTCTTGTATTTTCCCTAATTTTATGCATCTTTCTTTTTTTAAACCTTTCAGTATGATCTCTGAAACTTTCATTTTGTAACATGCAAAAATCTACATAATCAATTTGTTCTCAAAACTCCGTTCTATTCTTAACTCAAACTAAACAGCATTTTCCTTTTTCACCCTTGATAGCCCTAACAAAACTGATGCTATTTTCCTGTCCCATATCTTAGGGGATATTGTTCATATTCTCTTTGTTGCTTATTCCAAATATTTTCTTCATTTTTTTAACTAGAAAATGTTCACCTTTTCTGATGCTCAAATCATTTGACTGTATCAACTGCTTCTCTTCCTACTAGCAGTATACTTTTGGATGAATTTTTGTTTTTTGTGGACTTGACTTCTGGTTTACAGATTTCCATTTCTTCTCTATTACCTTGTGTTAATCGTTGACTTTAGTGGTTAAGAAATATGATCTTTCCAACATTGAACTGTAATAAAAATGGAACATATATTATGGCAATTAGTGAAAAATTCAACATAGTAGATAAGTTCACACTTCTAAATATCTGCTTATCCATGTTTTTCTTCAGAGCCCAGTTAAAGTTTATGGTTGGCCTTAATTTCTTACTTATAAACATGATTAATTTTTTGTTCTTCTCTCTTTTCATCAAAATAACCTAGCCAGACATCAAGCTTATAGGTAACCACAACACTTTATCTATGCCAGAAATTAGGTAATTGAAGATTGATTCTTCAAATCAGAAAACTATGGATTTAAGGAAATGATCACAAATTTTAACATTGTCTAGTGAATGATGGGTTATAATTCTCTGAAAGTAATAAAGTTTTGAGAACTTAATTTTACCCTACACTTTATCAATGAACAGAAATATCAAATTATATGTGCATTAAATACCATATAGATCCTTATACACTTATATTTAAATCAAGGAATTTTTCACCTATTTTTTCATACTTCTGCTTTCAGTCTTTTCTTATATGTTTTGGTGTATTTTTCACTGTAACTAAATTCCTGCAATTAAAATTGTATTGTAATTCTAGTACTTGATTTATGTGACTCCAAAATTTAAACTACTGTTTCTTTGTGGGTTAATAAGCACTGGTAATTGACTACTGTGCTGAAATTTTTAAGTTTACTTATGTGCAGATAAACAGTCTTTTATTGAAGTGCATTTTATGCTTCTTTTACTAATTTCAAACTGTTTCATTTTATGTTCAATATATTTTTCTTTCTTTGACTAGACTGTCCATGAATTGTCTAGCCTACTGTCTTCAAAAGTTACAATTAGAGCACATTTTACTTATCTTGTATAGGTATATTTGAAATTATTACCAAGCAGGAGATACCATTAATTCAATAAACAGAAATAGAAAGTAAAAATGCAATAAATTATTCAAGTATATGATAATATTGCACTAATGATGTTGATTTTGATCACAATTTTAAACATCTTTCACTGCTAAGTATCAGATTTCTCAATGAAACTCAATATATAGATAGATAGATAGGTAGATAGATATAGATAGATATATGGTTCAATTTTGTTGTCCAAGTAGTTAGTTATACAGAAAATAGTTTCTTTGTTATGAGATATTAAAATTAGTTTTGCTGAAATTTGATGGTTTTACTAAGAAAAAAAATCATAACCAAATTTATATGGTAAATAATGTTGTTGCTCTCTAGAAGTAGGAATTTTAAAATGATGCAATCTAATGTGTAGAAATCCCAGCATATTCAGCAGATAAATTTCTACATGTGGGTAAAATAAATCTGGCATTTTGAAGCACAGATTTCAATATAATTGTTTATATTCTATATAGTTTGAGTGAAATTCTTACTGGATATTTTTGCTTGTAAAAATAAATTATCAAATTTTTATCGGTTAACCTTGTAAGGGAAGGTATTTTCTTTTCAACTGATTTATAGGGATATCAGTTTCTATGTTCTTTTGAAGAACACAAAGTTAAGCTTTGGTTTTTTGATGTGGTGTTTGAAAATGTCTTTGGTAGCTTGAAAGAAATCAGAAGAAAGCATCTGTAATGAGATTAAGAGTTAAAAATTTTAAAAGAGACATAGAAAGCTTAGAAGACAAAATTAGAATACCTAACATGGTTTTAACCAAAGACAAGGAGAAAAGCAGTGGATGCAAGGTTTGATAAGATATTTGAAGAATTTCTAGAACAAATAAAATATATCCATTCACAGGTTAACATATTCAGTGTACAAACTCAGTTAATTACAAGGAAATTCACCCCTAAAAACATGGGAAAGTTATATAAATAAAGAAGCAAGAGGAGAAGAAAGACACAAAATGGTGTAAGACTTATAGAGGACTTCTTAACTGCAATATTGAAAGTCAGTAGGTAGAATAATTTCAACAATGTTATCATTAAATTACCATTTTATAATCCCCAAAATAAAGATTGAAAGTAAATAAAGCCATTAATGCTGGGATCTTTTAATATAAACACTAATGGAGAACAGAGTCCATGACTAGCTGGAGGTAGGAATCAATAAACAAACAAACAAACAAACCAAAATTTACAAATGTCTTAAGTCTGTTTATGTTACAGTAACAAAATATCCAAGACTGAGAAATATCTCAAAACAAACAAAGAAAACACAAAGTAATTTCTATCTCATAATTCTAGAGACTAAAAATTTTAAGATCAAGGTACTGGCAGATTTGCTGTGTGCTCATGGTCCAAATTCTTCCTCCAAATATCTATATTAATACTGATATGAGGAATGAAACTCCCAACCTACTATATGTCTGGTACAAGTTCATGTTCTCTAAAATTGAAGAATGAATTTTAGGAATGATGGAGGTTAAGAGCAGAATATATTTATTGAGAGAAAGAAAGCTTCTGTCTGCGAGACAGAAGGGGTCTCAAGTGGGTTGCCAAAGACCCTGTCTTTTCCAGGGACTTTTATAGAATAAAACCACAAGGTGAGATGGGTCCAAGGTGAGCAAAACAAGGGAACTCACAGGGTGGGAATAAGGTGGGACAGAACTATGGTCAACCAGTAGGATTATTTGCCCAGATAAAATTGATTAAATTGGGAACAAATGGGGAAGCGAGTCAGGGACCGAGCAGGCATGCTTAAAGAGCATTGACTCTTCTCATGGGGGGTTGAAATGGGGACTCCTGGCTTTTTCAGGGTGCTAAAGAACTATTTAGAATATCAATCCTTAGGCTATGTGTGCATTTGCTTGATCTTTTCTCTTGAGGCCTGTCCCACAGTGGAAGGCATCCGTCTCCCCCACAGTTGCAAATTATCTGGTCTTCTTCACTGGCTCCTTCAAGTGTTACAGGCAGCTGAGTTACACAGAAATATAGGCAGTCAGACAGGGCTAGGCCCTCAAGGAAACGGGCACAGAAAACCAGAGGTCTTGGTGACCTTGGAGGAGACCCACACCTCTCCCTGCAGGCCAGATATCAAGACAAAAGGCAGATCCTAAGGATTGATATTCTAAATAGTTCTATATCACCCTGAGGAAGTCAGAAATCAGCATTCCACCCTTTTACGGGAAGAGTCATTATCGTTAAACATCTCTCGCTTACTACGTGACCTGCTTCACCATTTGTCCTTGATTTAATCAATTTTACCTGAGCAGTTAGTCTTATTGGTTAACCATGGTTATGTCCCACCTTATGCCCACCTTGCAGATTCCCATTTTCTCTGCCTTGGACCCGTCTAACCTCATGGTTTTACTGTATAAAAGTCCCTAAAAATGACAGAGTCTCGGGCAACCCGCTCGGGCCCCCTTCTGTCCCTCAGACAGAAGCTTTCTTTCCCTCAATAAATATATCTTGCTCTTATCCTCCATCATTCCTAAAATTCATTCTTCGATTTTAGAGAACACGAACTCGCACCAGACATATAGTAGGTTGGGAGTTTCATTCCCCCATATCATTTGGAGGTCTGGGATCATTTTTCCTATATCACAAGGACCTATCCCTGCTTGACTGCCTATAATATTTTTATCTAACTCACTTGCCTGTAACAATACCACATAGATATTATAGGAAAAATCACTATTTGAGAAGTGAAAGTAAAATCAAAACTAATTTGATTAATCAGGAATATAGAAATATGAGTAGAAGTGCATTTACATTAAAAGCATGGTCTCATAATGTGGACAATGACATTAATATTGAACCAAAGAAAATGGTAAAAGTTTAAAGATAAAATACTACCTATGAAATTATGGGGGAAGGGGGCCAGGGATATAGTTCAGTGGCACAGTACCTCCCTGGCAAGCATAAGGGTGTGAGTTTGATTCCTAGTATCACTAAATAAATAAATAAATAAATAGGTGCAACTGAAGTCATAATCCAAATTAAATACCAAACTAAAAGTAAAATATTAAAGTCAATCATCTGTGAATCAAAATTAATTTAGAAATGTAAAAGAGAGTGATTGAAAACTTTTAAATGGAACTGCTAAAAATAGAAATTAAGGAAAGAATAATTTCCTTTGAAAGGACCAATAAAAATTCGAACTCTTTAGCAAAAGTGGCAAAAAAAGAAGTAAAAGTAAAAATAAGTTTTCTAAAGAAGGAAACAAAAAATTATTTTCACATCGTACAGACATCAAAATAAAATAAATATGTGAATGAATAAAACTAAATATAAAAAATTAAATTAAATATACATGCTTAGAAAATGAAATATATCAAGTACATGTTAATGTAATTAAGTCTGAAAATATTCATAGTAGTTAAAATGGTTCAATGAATATATTTAAAACATCTTACTTTAAAGAACATTCATACTCTACAGAGTTTTATAGTTAATTTTAGCAAACATGAACTAATGAAATAATTTTAATCTTCAAATTTGATAAAGTTATCATAAGCTCTATAGTAGGACATATTGATGAATAATGTGACAGAGGAAAATAGAGAAGACAATAGAGAAGAATCTCAGTTATAAGCATATATAAAAAATCAGAAAGCCAAATCATTAATCTGTTTTTCAAAAATAGATGATAATGACATGGACATATTGACCTTATACTAGATATGTAATTTTAATTTACATGAGATAAAAATATATGATCATTTCAATATGCAAGAAATTACTTATTAAAATTCAATATCCAGTCATAATTAATGCTCTCAGCAAATTAAGGTTAAATAAGGATTTTTTATTTTAAGTAATTTGGGGAAGTCATAGTTGATGGTAAAATTGTGTAGACTATTCTGTATAGTATAGGAACAAAGTTACTAAGTATGAATATTTTAATTCAGTGTTGCATAGGGTGCATTAATCAATATATTAAAAATAATGACTAAATATATAGAAGTAGAAAGAAAAATTTGTGGATGTTTTTATTTTATTTTAATTTTATATTTTATTTTTTTATTTTTATTTTTGAAGTTACAGTTGTCTGCATTAGAGACAACTGTTTTATGTAAAACAGTAAATATTTTAGATTGAAAAAGCTGTAACTCTGTTAAGACTATTGGACTCCTTAGCATAAACACGGCTACATATAGTACTGTAAAATAATCTTAGCTGTGTTCCAGCAAAACTTATAAGAACAAAAAGCAGGCTTAATTTGATTAACAACATAAAGCATTTAGCTCCATTTCTATGTAGTTTATGCACCAAATGGTACAGATAAGTTACTTAGAAACTGTTGGAGACCACTATGAAGCAGTTCTGAGCAGGATTTAAAATTTACTAATTGGCATTTTATTTGTCTGTGAGCCTGTCCTAGGCCTAGGCCCCTTGCCTGATGATGGGAGCTGATTTATAGTAAGGAAATTCTATGAATCACTGGTCCTGACCGAGGCCTGTAGCGGCCAATGAGGTCAGAGATACCTCAAAAGGCAAGGTAAAAAAGGTTGCAGCTGAGGACATACTGGCTCTATAATCAATTATGTTAATAGAGACTGCTCTGCAAGATTCTTACTCTGCAGGGCATCACAGTCCCATCACAAAGGCCATTTTGGAGATAACATAGTTCTCCATTCCTGGCATTCCTTCCTCCTTGGAGATGTCCTTGAAGTGACTCCCAAGTCCTGCTCAGTTCCAGCACCACCCTCAGCATCTCCTCTCTGTCTATTTGAAAATATATACAGGTGATCCAGTGGGGGTGGTTGGGCCTCACAGCAGGCAAGACCGACGTGTTGATAACACGGAGACCAGGCTGATGGCGCAGATCCACTTTATTGCGGAAATACAGAGGCATATATACCGTAGGGGCAGGGAACAGGGGTGGAGGCTAGGGGCTGGACCTAAAAGAGGCAGGGAAGTGGGAGTCTCCTGGGGGAGGGCTCGGCCCACAGAGGAAGACATCAGCGGGGAGGGCTGGCCTCCTCAAACCCGGTGAGGGGAGGGGCCCTAGCTCCTCAGATCTGTGACAGGGAGGGCCGGCCACCTCAGACCCGGTAAGGGGAGGGGCTCTGGCTCCTCAGACCTGCGTGTCCATCCTCAATGCGGACCATAGTGCCTCTTGTACCCCAGGGGCCACAATTCCCCCTCTATTTTTATTTAAGGCAATGTTAGCCAGTAAGATTTGGGTGTGTTGGATCTGGTGTTGTTGGTGGGTTAGGAGGCGTATACGAGAGCAGATTTGTCTGGCAAGGAAAAAGATACAGAGCAGACAGAGGCCTCGGACTCCGTAGGTGACCAATGAGGCAGGGGAGAACAGGGAATGTAACCGGGAAGATATATCGGTGAAAAAGTCAGTGGGCAGAACATGCACTTTTAGGTTCTCAATTTTGTTGACGGTTTGTGTCAGGTTATTAGTAAATCCCCAGAAGGAAGCATCATAGGTGGTGAGTACCCATTGACGCAGTGGGCCGAGTCGGCTGAGATTGCCGACTCGGTGTGGAGTTACACAAAGGGCGTGGAATGTCCATCGTTGATCACAATTGGAGACTGACACGTCCCAAAGTCCTTGGACTTCTTGAGAGATGATATCAACTTGTTGTTGAAGGCTTAGAATAGCCTGGTGTTGGAGTAAGTCGATGTCTTGTTGGACACGAAGAGCTGCAGCTGTTGTTGTAGTGAGATTGTTGAAAGCTTGGGCCGTGAGGGCAGTCTGCATCAAGGCAAGGGTGGCCATCGTTCCAGCAACAACAGTCGCGATGAAGAGAGCGATTAGGGCGGCAGTGAGTCCGAAGTCTCGTTGGGTGTGCATCAATGATGAGGGGACCTGGTGATCTAGAGAAACAAGTTGGGTAATGGAGGAAGCCCATGAAGAACTATTAAATGGCAACCAGAGTATTGGAGGGCGGATAAGCAGGTAGGCATAAGGGATGGAGAGGTTCCAACAGTTGGATAGCCAGCAGGTTTGACTGGGAGTGGTGCAGTATCAAACATCTTGGAACATAAAATAGAACCATTATTTTTTTAACAAGCATGGATATCTCAACATTTGACTACTTGTAGAATGTTATCAAACTGTTACATATTTTACATAGAAAATTAGAAAACAAAACCATACCTAACGTTGTAACATGACAATTATGATGACATTTTTTAACATACCTTAATTTGCATTTTTTAAACATAAGATATCCCCTTTTTGATCAATCATCCCTATCTAATACATAAAAGCTTTTACATAACTTGTTGACATTTAGTGGGATGTACATCTCACAAGTTTTGTTATAGGCTAAGGTCTGAATCTGAAACAACAGTTTGTCACCATAAACAATTCCTGTTTTACATTTTTAAGACCTGTACATCTGGAGGCATGAATACATAAACATATCATGAGGTTAATAAAATCTTTTATAGCCATATGAAACCTTTGTATGGGCATTTTTAAACCAAAAAATCTTATTGTATTACCTCCTTTGGTGATGACCAATGTGAACATATTGTAACAATATTTTATATAACTTTAGTTGGGGTGTCTCCCTTAAGGGTATGGAGATCACTGGGGCCTCCAATCAATAAACAAGAACTGGTTTACAATGTTACCAGGCAGTTGCTTTCTTATTTATCAAATGGAGTCCTGTCCAACAATCTCCCCGCAAGGGGTTTTGTTTATTCATCTTAATAATTATTGATGACTTATGAAAAACCCAATAATAACATTTACTGTATTATTTTTAAACAGTGAGAGACTCTCAAGGTATGATAAACAACAATATACATTACTTTTCATAACCAATTTTAGCAACATTTGGACTAACTGGGAACCCAGGTGGAAGCATGCTTTTTAAATCTATTACCCAAATTAAACTTTGATTAACTGATCCCAAAATGTAAAAAGGAAAAAATGAAAAAGGAAAAGGAAAATTATTGAGCTCAACATAAAAAGGAACAGCTGTTTACAGAATGGACAAATGGACAAACATGGACAGACAATCTGTACAGATTTGAACATAGAACAGACTGGACAAACAGACAAACAGATACACAGGCAGATTGACAAACTTCTTACAAAATCAGAGTGTACTCAAATATAGTTTAGCCAAATTGAATTATGCTGAAGTTGTACAATTGTAGAATTTGTAATTATAAATAGACTAGTCAGATTTGTTGTAGGTCAATTAGCAGAGATCTCTTACAAAAGAATTTGGAAAGGACAAAATCTTATCTATAATTAACATATAATTTTTATCATAGGACTTAGC
>RJWM01036510.1:0-18117 GCA_004363535.1 Dasyprocta punctata
CGGGGCGGGGTGTGCAGGTGGAGTCTCCTCCTTTACTGGGTGGGGGCCAAGGCCTCCCGGTCCCAGGAAGCTGTGCTGGGCACCGCTCGGGACGCGGACCCCACCCTGGTTCTGTCCACAAGCTCGGCCCAACAGCTATGCCTGCGGGGCAGGCCCGGGCAGGTCCCAGGCCTACAGTGCCGGGAGCAACCCTGCTGGGTGGCGTGGTCTGCACAGGAGCTGTGGGATGTCACACGCTCGAGCCGAGCCATGCGGCTGAAGAATGGAGCTGCCGTGCGCTCTGCACTCTGGTGGGGGGGGGCCCAAGCTCTCCAGGTTTCTGCAGCTATGTTGCTCAATTCCCCGGTGAGCAGCTCTGGGTTCCTGGGCTGATTTGGGCTGGGCTGCGTACCTCTGTGTCCTGCGCGGCTGGCCGGCGTTTCCCTGAGGTTCGCGGCGTGCAGGATCGCGGGACCCGATAGCCCAGGTCCTGTGCGCAACAAGGAAGGGCGGCCTCCCAGGGCGTGCATGAAAGACACTTTAGAAAGAGACAAAGATGACCACAATCTTAAGAACAACAACAAAAGGAAACCACTAAGCAGGGCTAACAATTAAACAGAAAATGTAGAAAACCAACAACAGAAAGATATCATGACAGGGATGAGTCAGTACGTATCAGTTAAATCAATCAAAGTGAATGGTCTCAACTCACCAATGAAAAGAAACAGACTGGCAGAGTAGTTTAAGAAAAAAAACCCAACAATATGCTGTGTACAAGAAACACATTTAACTCAAAAGGAAACTCACAGACTAAAAATCAAAGGCTGGAAAACAATACTCCATGCAACAGGAACCCAGAAAAAGCAGGGATAGCTATTATGTTTGCAGACAATGTGAACTTCAAACTAAGAATGATCAAAGGAGATAAAGCAGGTCACTACATTCCTGTTAGGGGAAAACTTCAAGAGGAAGAGATTACAATCATAACTATATATGCACCAAATATGAGAACACCCAACTATGTAAGACAATTCTTAATAGACATGAAAAACCAAATAAATAATAGTAGAGTTATAACAGGGAACCTTAACACCCCACTGTCACAGAGAGACAGATCAACCAAACAAAAAATCAGCAAAGAAGCAACCGAGAAGAAGAAAACTTAAGAACAAATGGACCTAATAGATGTGTACCGAGTGCTCCACCCGTCAACATCAGAATGCACATTTTTCTCAGCTGCACATGGGTCATTTTCTAAAATAGATCATATACTGGTCCACAAAACATGCTTAAGTAAATGCAAAGGAACTGAAATAATTCCATTCATATTATGTGACCATAGCATAATAAAATTGGAAATGAATGGCAAAAAACCCTACAAGAACACTATAAACACATGGAAATTAAATAATACTCTCCTAAGCAATCAATGGGTCACAGAAGAAATTAAGCATTGTCTACAATCGAATGAAAATGCAAGTACAAATTACCAGAACCTTTGGGACACAATGAAAACAGTCTTTAGAGGGAAATTTATAACACTAAACTCCAACATCGGAAAAATGGAAAGAACACACATAAACAACCTAATGCTGCACCTCAAACTTCTAGAAAAAGAAGAGCAAGTCTAGTTCAAAGCACAAAGAAGGGAGGAAATTATTAAGATTAGAGCAGAAATTAATGCAATTGAAACTAAGAAAACAATATAAAGAATTAATGAATCAAAGAGTTGGTTCTTTGAAAGAGTAAATAAAATTGATAAACCCCTAGCCAACATTATCAAACAGGAAAGAAAAAACTCAGCTCCATGCAATAAGAAATGAAAAAGGTGAAATCACTACAGACCTTGTGGAAATACAGAAGATCATCAACACCTACTTTGAAAAGCTTTACTCACATAGATTCCATAACACAGAAGAAATGGACAGATTCCGAGAAAGCTATGAATTACCAAAGGTGAATCAAGAAGATATAAAACTGCTGAATAACCCAATTTCAGCTAATAAAATTGAAAATGTAATTAGAACCTTACCAACAAAGAAAAGCCCAGGTCCTGATGGATTCACTGCTGAATTCTACAAGAAATTTAGGGAAGACTTAATGCCAACACTCCTCAAACTCTTCAATGAAATCGAAAGGGAAGTAAGTCTCCCTAACTCATTCCTGGAAACAAGTATTACCCTAATACCAAAACCAGAGAAAGACCCAACCAAAAAACAAAATTACAGACCAATCCCCCTAATGAACATAGATGCAAAAATTCTCAATAAAATACTGGCAAATAGAATGCAGCAACTTATCAGGAAGATTATACACCATGATCAAGTGGGATTTATCCCAGGAATGCAGGGATAGTTCAACATACACTAATCAATAAATGTAATACACCATATCAACAGGTCCAAGGACAAGAATCACATGATCATCTCAATAGATGCAGAAAAAGCTTTTGACAAAATACATCACTCATTCATGATAAAAACCCTACAGAAAATCAGAATAAATGGTCTCTACCTCAACCTGATAAAAGCCATATATCATAAACCAACAGCCAACATCTTACTAAATGGACAAAAACTGAAAACTTTCAACCTAAAATCAGGAACAAGACAAGGATGTCTATTATCATTACTTCTATTCAATACAGTTCTGAACTTATGAGCCAGAGTAATTAGACAAGAGAAAGAAATAAAGGGAATAAGGATAGGAAAGGAAGAAGTAAAATGATAATTATTTGCAGATGATATGATACTCTACCTAGAAGATCCCCCAAAATCCTTTAAAAGACTTCTAGATGTAATAAACAAATTCAGTAATGTTGCTGGATACAAGGTCAACACTGAAAAATCAATAGCATTCCTGTACACAAACAACAAAGTCACTGAAAGAGAAATAAGGGAAACCACAGCCTTCACTATAACAACCAAAAAAAATTAAATACTTCGGAATCAATCTAATAAAGGAAGTAAAAGATCTATACAGTGAAAATTACATTACTCTGAAAAAGGAAACCAAAGAGGATTTCAGAAAATGGAAAGATATTTCCTGTTCATAGATAGGAAGAACAAACGTTGTGAAAGTGGGCATTCTCACAAAATTATTTTACAGATTTAATGCAATCCCAATCAAAATACCACTTGCATATCTCACAGAGCCAGGGAAATCATTCCTGAAATTCATCTGGAACCAGAAAAGACCTAGAATAGGAAAGGCAATTCTGGGCAACAAAGGTAAGGCAGGAGGCAACACAATCCCCGAATTGAAGCTATATTGCAAAGCTACTGTGATAAAATCAGCATGGTACTGGAATCAAAACAGACCTGAAGATCAATGGAATAGATTAGAAAATACAGTCACAACTACAAACACACTCAGCCACTTCATGTTTGACAAAGGGGCCAAACATGTACATTGGAAGAAAGATCGACTTTTTAACAAATGGTGCTGAAAAAACTGGCTTTCTATATTGCCATAAACTAAAATTAGATCCATGCCTATCACCATGCACTAAAGTAAAGTCAAAATGGATCAAAGATTTGAATATTAAAGCAGATACTAAATTTGCCAGAAGACATATTAGGTAGAAATCTTGATGACATAGGAGTAGGCAGAGAGTTCATGAACAAAAATCAAATTGCACGGGAAACACTTCCCAGAATCAACAACTGGGATCTCATCTTCCTAAAAAGTTTTTGCATGTCAAAGGAAATCTCCAACAGAGTGAAAAGAAAACCCACCATCTGGGAATATATCTTAGCCAATTGTCTATTAGACAAAGAACTTCTATCCAAAACATGTAAAGAATTAAAAGAAATCAGGCCTCTAAAATTCGAGGACGCAATCCAAAAATGGGCATCTGAGATTATTGCACACTTTTCAGAGAAAGAAATACAAATGGCAAATAAATATATGAAAAAGTGTTCATCATCTATGGTCATTTGGGAAATGTAAATTAAAACTACCCTGAGATTCCATCTCACTCCAGAAAGAATGGCCAAGATTAAAAAATCAACCAACAACAAATGCTGGAGTGGCTGTGGGGAAAAAGGAACTCTTCTCCACTTTTGCTGTAAGTGTAGACTGGTGCAACCACTGTGGAAATCAGTGTGGAGATTCCTCAAGAATATAGGATTAGAGATCCCATTTAACCCAGCTATCCTACTTCTGGGCATTTTCCCAGAAGAATTGAAAGCATCATACCACAGTGATATCTGTGCACCCATGTTTATAGCAACCCAATTTGTAGTAGCCAAACCTTGGAACCAACCCATGTGCCCATCAATCAAGGAATGGATAAAATAGATGTGGTATTTTTATACAATAGAGTACTACTCAGCTATTAAGAAAGATTGCATTGAGACTTTTATAAGTACATGGACACAATTTCAGACCATACTCATAAGTGAGATAAATGAAGCTCACATGTATAAATACTGTATTGTTTGCTTAGTTTAAGAAACTGAAGCAGTATATATGATCCAAAATCTAAAATAAATTATGTGTATGGGTAAGAAACTGCTCAAAGAGCAATAGTAATTGGGAAAGGGGAAAGGAGGAAAGAAGGAATAGAAAAAGTAAAGTCCATAAATCTGTATATATGTATGTGTAAGATAACTATAATGACTATACCGCTGACTGTATTAGTTATTGAGAAAGAATGGTTAATACTCATATTATTAGATCTATTTTACCTGTCTATATCTGTTAATGGAAACAAATGTATTGAAGGTAATGATACGCAATATTGCCACCATTGTCAAATTCCTATCTTGTTTTGTAAACCTATAATATTACTGTTGTGTTTTTGTTGTCGTTTCTTTGTCTCTTGTGCTTTTTGTGCTTCTTTTCTCTCTTTTTCTCTTAAACAAAACAAAACAAAACACAAAACAATACTGAATTTTTTATCTTTTCTTTTAAA
This sequence comes from Dasyprocta punctata, assembly GCA_004363535.1. NCBI lineage: Eukaryota > Metazoa > Chordata > Mammalia > Rodentia > Dasyproctidae > Dasyprocta > Dasyprocta punctata. The sequence goes on from RJWM01036510.1 coordinate 4,898, forward strand.
AGCATTTTCTGCAATCTGTATCTTTAGCTGACAATATTACCTGTGAAATATTTAGTCATTGCTTCTAACATAATTTCCTATAGCTACCCATTTTTCTGGAACTCTATTAGCATTTGTTAACGGGGTATTCCACAGTTTATTTATCCCTTTATTGTTTTTCTGAGTGCTTTATCTCTAATAGTTTCTGTCGTTCTACCAGTGTTTGCTATTAAGCCTTTCAGTAAATATTTCATTTTTATATTACATTTTTTATCCATAGAATTACTATTTCACTCTTTTTTTCATCTTTTAGCTTTTTTTAAATGGTGTTCATACTTAGTTTTAAATATTTTGGAAAATCTGTAAGAACTGTTATCAAACTCTTGTGTTTCAGACTGTTTTTTATGGGGAGTATTTTTCTCCTGGTTTTGGGGACATATTTTCCTACTTATCTGAATGTCTAGTTACTTTTGATAAAATTCCACATGCAACAGGGAACCAGAAAAAAGCAGGGGTAACATGCTTATCAACCACAGAATGGATAAGTAATATATGGCATTATTATACAGTGGAAAGCTACTCAGCTATAAGGAAGGATAATTGTGAGTCTCTTGCAGATAAATGGATGCAACTTGAGATCATGCTCATGGGTGAAATGGTTTGCACTCACATACATGAATATTGGGTTGTCTCTGTAGTATAAAAAACTGAAGAAGTTAGTGAGATCCAAAACGTACAATAGACATTGTGAAAGTGAAAGGGGAGAAAACATCTAAAAGGGGAAGGTGGTAGGCATTGTAGATTTATTATCTTGCTTTGAAGCCCTGTATAATTTTTATTTTTATGTTTTGTTTGGTTTTAGTCAGTTTAATTTTGTTTGATTTTATTATGTCTGGTGATATGGGAAGCTGTTTCAAAGATAAGAGCTATTACTGTAGACATTATTGATTTCCTATCATTTTTTTGAAGTCACATTCACTGTTTTGATTTTATTCTGTTTTGTTACGTTTGATTTTATTGTGCCTGATGATAAAAGCAGCTACTTTGAAGATAACAAGAGGCATTATGGTAGGCATTGTTGATTTCCTATTACCCTGTTTTGGAGTCCTATTCTCTTCTATTTTGCTTGGTCTTATTCTCTTTAAAAAAAAGGTAGAGAGATTTGAAGTTTGTTATGGGAGTCAGTTAATATACTGGAAGAGCACCTTGATGTTTTCAAGGCTAAATTTTAAGCTTTGTTGGAAAATATCAACTATGTTCTAGGACTTTATTCTTGGACTAGGTTAGCCCTAATCCTCAGACATGAATCTTGTGAATCTTCTACCTGAATGATACAAATGTTCCTTTTGCTCTCCCTAACGGTTAGTAGTAACACGAGCAACTCCAGTCCTATGTAAGCTATGAAAATTAATTGTGAATCTCAGAGTTTTCAGGTATTTCTTGTCTCTCAATCTTCACAGATATATACAGTTTGATTTGCAGACAAAGATACAAGTTACTTTCTACATGGATTTCTGGAGGTTTTGTTCTCTGTTGCTTCAACATCTTTCTCCATACATTTCACACAACTCAGCAACCCAAAATCAAATCCTCATCTTCTCAACTCAGTGAATACGTTGTACTTTTTTTCCACTTCCCTTCTCCAGGTGATACCATAGACAGTGTACAAAAAATCAAGATGAATATAACCATCATCATATTTGTATCTGTTCTATCTTAGATCACAATTTGGGAATGCTTGTCTAATACCTAAAAATATTTAATATGCTTTGCACACCTTCCTAATTGGTTACAGTGAGATAAAAGTCTAATATCAGTTGTTTGCTGTGGCCAGGAAAGCAAATGGCAATTACTTACTTTTCTTTATATGACCTTTTTTGATTTACCAAAAATTAGAAAGTAGAGAGGGAAAAACAAAACAAAACAAAACAAATATATGACCAGAAAATATACATGAAATATACACTACATGGCAGGGACTAGTGATCTGAATACTTTTTGTTATAAAATATTTTCAAAATATTCAAAACACTATACTAGAGAAGCCAGTACAACATGATCACTTGACTCACAGCTGTGAGACTAGTGTGGACAATGTAGTAAAAATCTATTCTCAAACGTGACATAAAAAATACACTTTATGAATATTTTTATTGAACATATGTTCTTCAATATATCCAAAAATATATTTTTCTCATGTATATACTAAACAAATACATACTAATGTATATCCCTCACATGATTTTCTTATCTTACTATTTGTTCTACTGAGTATGAAATAATAAAACATTAGATTTTGGAAGATAATGAAGTGATGATACTATGGGTTTTTAGTCTCACTAACTATGAAAGACACCTAGATAACACAACTGAAGCCCACTAATGGCATCTATAATGAAGACAGGTAGCATGTTATCCTCTTAAGCCAGGAACACCTGCAGATGGGCGAATGACACTGGAAACTAAAAAGATGCATAACATTAGCATCTGTGCCAGAGGAAGTGGAAAGATTCAACAGAATATCTACTAAGCCTAAAAAGCTAGATTGACTGACTAACACCATTCCTCAAAAATCTAAACTGACCTAAATGACAATAGTAACTAACACTGGAAGGGATTCATATGCTTCACCAGTGGGTGAATTTGAAGGGGATCATGGAAAGATTTGAAGAGGTTAGAGCAGTGTTGCACTGTGAGGTATCATGGCAATGAAAGCTCTCTATAAAAATTAATGGGTAGGGCCAGTCATGGTGACTCGCAACTATAATCCCAGCACTCAGGAGGTTGAGACACAAGTAATACATGAGTGTGAAGAAAAATTGGGCTATATAGTGACTTGAAATCCAGCCTGAACTGCATAGTAAGACCCTATTAAAAAAAACCCTAAATAATGATAGGAATCACTTCACAAAAATAAAACCCAAACTTGATAGAACTTCTATAATAGAGACAAAAGAAAGCAAAGGTCTGCAAAAAAGTAGAAAAGGGATGGAATCAGGAGATCAAGGCATCATACTTTTGAATGCTTCACAAAACAGGGCATTTTATAGAAGTGGTGCTAGAAAAATAGTAGTTTGATATAAAAAGAATCCAGGTGTAAACTTAGGAAAAATTATTGTAAGAAAAAAGAATTATTTTGGTTTGTTTAAGACAAGTTTTTCTCTGGAGTTCACATGGGCCTTTGACTCACAATAACTGGTGAATTATGGGAAACAGAAACCAAATAAAGTTTTATAATTTAGGAAATGAAAATGATGTATTTTTAACTTAACTGTGGTGATTAATATGTGAGATTTGAAGAGGTTACTATTTGTTCTACTTAGTATGAAATAATAAAACATTAGATTTTATTGATTGATAAACATTGATAAGAAACATAAGAAAATACACAGTGACACAACAACTAGAAGGAAAATTGAAGAACTAGGAATAAAACCAATGAAATGTGTCAATGTGAATATCCAGGCCCTGATATTGTACAGTTGTTTGCAAAATGGTACTACTGGGGCAATGGTATACTAAATACAACTAAGACTTCCCTACATTATTTGTTACAACTGCATGTGATTCTACAATGATCTCCATATAAATACTTTAATTAAAAACTCTTTATTAACAATACCTTCATGATAGTAGAATATTGAACATGTTTTTGAAGCAAATATTCTTAGGCACAAACTTCTCTACTGAATGGGTGTACACAACTGACGGCTTCCTAGGAGTCTACCTGCCATGCCTCTCACTACCTGCTATTCTACCCTGTCAGTGTACAATAGCAGGGTAACAAGTTCAAGGTTGCTTGTCAATTTAGCACTCCTTTACTAAAACTATAGTTTGTTTTAGTAAACATCTGTGCTCAGTTTTCAAAATGCTTTAATGTAAATATGTCAATGTTTGGTGATGGAGAGTGATCAACTACTAATGATGAGTAAAAGTGATACTGGTGGTAACTTCTGAAGATGTTGATGGCAATGACTGAGGTAGTTACAAAAATGACGATGGTGTTAATGTGGAGGATGGTGATGATGAGAATGATGATGATGATGGAACTATTGGTGCTAAAATATTCCAACGTTTGAATTAGATTTGAAGCTTACATGGCTGCAAGATGACTCTAGAGGCATAAAGAAAAATTATTCAAGGAGCAGGTATAAAGCAAGACTCTAATTGTTCCTTAGTGAAGGCTGTAGTCTCCAGAGTAACTACATCCCAGGAGATGTTCTTACCTTACATTTGTAAACCATACTCCCTGCCCACAAATCCTGGTGACTCCGTTTTCATGACTGTACTAGGCTTTATGAGGACATGTAGCACTAGAAATATATCCATATATTTCCAGCACTTGCTGATTGCTGAAACCAATGGCAGCCCCTAAAATATCCAGGAAACAGGGTATCAGTTTTCTTCCACACAGGTATTTCATACCTACCTATGACAGTTATATAAGAAAATCTTTCTCCTCAGCCCTTTTTTTTTAAAATATAAGGTATTTACAATCATGTTTTTACCTTCATTGCTAGGTGTGTTTCTCTTGGTATGCTATGTTCACTTCAGCAGCAGTCCTGAGCTTCTGATGGCTTGGTAAGGCTAAGGTAATACTTGTAGTGATTCATATGGAATGTGTGGTTTGAGGTGGTCTGCCTTATATTATTAGAAGATTATAAGTATAAAAAGTAAGATTCCTGCTGCCTGAGGTCCTCCTATACAACGGAGTCCCATCTGAACCCCAATCGCTATGCACTGCTTTGTGTCATGTTTAAAAGTAGAGATTGGTTACAGGGCAATATGTTTTATCATTTATTAGCTAGAAAATATTTTTTATCACTTATTAGCTAGAAAAAACTTATTTTGCAATAAAGGGAAATATATTTTAAATTAAGTTTATTAGCACAGTTTAGATTTACATAATCATCACATTTATCATAAGAAATTTGTACCCATACATGTTTAATTTTTTTGAGACAGTGTCTTGCTGTGTTGCTCAGCCTGACCTTGAATTCTATGTGTAGCACAGGTTGGTCTCAAACTCATGGCAATTCTCTTGCCTCAGCATCCCAAGTTCTGGGACTACAGGGGTGCAGCACCACGCACAGCCTACATTACATATCTTTCTTTCTTTCTTTTTTTGCGGCACTGGGGATCAAACTCACAACCTCGTGCCTGCCAGACAGGCGCTTAAGCCACTAAGCCAAATTCCTGGCCCTAGTACTATTATTGAGGCAGGGTTGCACTATGTAGCTCAGACCAGCCTTGCGCTCACGTTGTAGCCCAGGCCGTCCTCAAACTCACAACACTCCTCCTACCGCAGCCACTAGAGTGCTGGGATTAAAGGTGTGAGCCACCAGCCCCGGCTACATTACATATTTTGACTACTCTTTTTTCTCACTCCCCTCCCATCAATTCAATCAGTCTTCCCTTCCTTATTTACAAATGTTTTCCTTCCATTTTATCCTTCTTACCTCATTTTTTTCTTTTCCCTTCCATTCCTTCCCTCTCCTCCCTCCGTAGTTCTCCTTCCCATCTGAACAGTTTTTTCCTATTTCACACTATCTATTACACATTTTGGTTCTTATTTCTACTTTCAGTAGAACTCACAATGTAATGCAGACTTTCTTGTCCTCACACTACGTGTTAAGGGTTTTAAAGGTTATTTATTGCTTTAAGAGAAAATATAAATAGTGCCAGTTATTATTGTTATTGAGATAAAATGAAATGTATTTTTAAATCATATGTAAAAATTCAAGTTAAAAATATTAATACATGTAAATGCATATACATGCATATAGATGTTCACTGCCTGTGTTAGGCTCTAAGTAATTGGAAAATATGGGGCTTTTATTCTTTGCTTAATTTTTACAATGCAAAAAATGCCTGTAAATTACAAATAATATCACTTCTAACTTCAAAACTAATAAATTCCTTTTACTAATAATAGATGCATAAAAGATCTACAACAAAAAAGTAGGTCTGGGGATATAGCTCAGCAGCACAGCCCCTGCTGACAAGTGAAAGGTCCTGAGTTCGATTCCAGGTATCAGAAAAAAATTTAAACCCCTAAAATGTAACAGAAAAGATAGTTTAATGATGACAAAAGAGATGGGTGTTCAGGGGTCTCGAGTTTCAGGATAACTGTGCCTCTTATCATTAGGGTATTTTCAGTAAGTTACTGTTCTTTTAGAGCTTTGGTTCGCTGCATAATGAAAACAAACAAGCTTTCCTCTTTTTGTGTTTGCAAGGCACACAGTAAGTCAAGAGTAAGCATGTTGTACTCACACTGTTTCTCAGTGTGCTGGTACACAGATTTATAAGGCTACCTGTAGAGGGCAAAGGAGGAAGCTCATGGTCAGAGAGGAACAGAGGTAAACTTCATTCTAATTTACCAATAATTTGTATACCTGGGGCAAGTCATTAGGGTCTGGCATATCATTTTTCTCTATATGAAATAGGAATAAAAGTTTTGCTCTCAAAATATTTTGCCCTATCTTGCTAATTACATCAGGAAACAATATAGTGAGAGTTTGTTTATGAACATAAGAAATACATATGACAAATAAGTATGTCTATACTTATGTCAGCTTTAGCAATGATTGTCTATGCTTCCTAGAGATGTGACATTAATTTGAATACTTCGTCATTAGGAATGCACAGTGCCATGCTTTGATAGCATAGTCTGAAATTAATCATTTCCATAATTAGCTATGGAGCACTTGCTCTGTACTTTCTAAATGCTCCAAGTAGTCATAATATACAGGAAACACTGAGAACCACCACCTTAAATCACAATGTGTGAATAACTCAGAACAAATTTCTCATGCTTAATGACAACTCCCATTTTAATAGAAATCAGTAGTTGAAAGAAGATTTGTGTGATGGTTTATCTTGTTTATGTTTAAAATTATGTTTATAGCTGCAATTTTGATAAGTCCACATCCTTTGACTTGCAGAAGCCCTTTATCCAAAGATAAGAAAGTGGAAAGTACATACATAGAGATAGAGGTAGAGGTAGAGATGGAGATGGAGATGGAGATGGAGATGGAGATGGAGATGGAGATAAAGAAGATGGCAGATCCAGACTCCTTGGGAGGAATGAATGAGCTTTGTATCAAAAGATTTGTTGTCTTGAAATCTTTAAAAAAATGAATTGTTTTTCTTTGTAGATGAAGTTTTAGTTTTTGCTGGTGCTTTCAAAATTTTCTCCTTAGACATAAGTTTGTATATGTGTATGCATAGAATAGATAAAATGACTATACTTCTAAATATATTGGTTATTGAAAAGGAACAGTTGATACTCATATGTTTACATTAATTTTGCATGTCTATATCTGTTAATCTAAACAATGCTTTTGAAGGTAGCGATATGCAATATTGCAACCATCGTCAAATTCCTATCATCTTGCTTTATAAACCTATAATATTACTGTTCTGGATTTGTAAAAAAATAAAAAAAATAGAGGTTGCATGGTGCCAGAGATGGTGAATAAGGTAGATGGAGACCTATGTAATGTTTTCAGGAACCTGCCTTTGTGTTAGATGGCACTTTAGATGACACCTTCTAAAGACACTCATGACTTCAGAACCACTTCAGGCAAGAACAATGGGATAAGTGTATTGGAAGAAAGGGGGAGGATTTCAAAGAGGATTAATAGCAATGTGTCTTTTACTGTAGTAAATTTAACAAATTTCAACATTCAAAAGAAAAAGAAAGAATGGAGATCAGTAAAGCACACTTTGGGTGTCTCTATGTAGGGCATCAGGCTGTGACATTGGGGACAACATCTGTTCCTTGCCCAATTTTCTTTGACTCTTCACCTAAACACTGCTTTTCAGGTGTTATAAGTTTAGCAGTTTTCTTTTTTTTTAAATTTCTTTTTAAATTTAAAGATAGTAAAATCCAAAAAAACAAAACAGAACAAAGCCAATGAAAAAAATCCAGCATAATTGGTACAGAACTTCAAAGCAGGATACTAGGAAAACAACAGTAGCTACCACAGTATATCTTGTTATCTTCATAATAGTCATCCATTCCATCAGGTATAGCAAAATCAAACCAAAGCAAAACAGAATAAAACTAATCAAAACAGAATATTGAATCAAGCAAAACAATTAATCAGAGCAAACAAAACAGTGAAAACAATATTGGACTTCAAAGACAAGATAGAAGGAAATCCCCCATATTTGCTATATTGCATACTGTCATCCTTCCAAGAGATGCTCAGACCGCTGGCCTCAGGCCTGAAAAATCAACCAAACAATACAAGCATTTATTTGCTTTATGTGCCTTGGTTGCTATCAGCTCAGCCTCTCCTCTGAACCAGCAGGTTGCTTTGCAGGGGGAGCAGACATGGTATTTGATTCTCAGCCTGCATGCCAGTAGGCTCAGTGGAGGCACTATTTGACTTTTCTCTCCCTGGAACCCACGTAGCTTGTGCAGCTTACCAGAAAGGCTGGCTAGTTGATTTCTTGGTGGCTTCTCCCAGTCCCAGCAGGACCGATTCTCAGGAGGTGTTGGCTTTTCCATCCCTGGAAACCACACAGCCAGTTTAGCAGTTTCTTCTGTCATCTTTTTCTTCCATAATGTTTATGCTTTGGAGCCAGCTGACAATGGACTAAAACCTCTGTCAAAACAACTTTTCTCCCTTTAAGTTTCAGATGTTAGGTACTTGATCTGGGAAACAGGAAAGTGAAATATAACTCTGTAAGTTATATTTATATTTTCCTCATATTTTAACATAGAAATAGACTTATTAAGTGAGACGGCTTGTGATTAACCATGATAAGCAGACACTCCATCAATTTCAGACAGATATTCATGCCTTCACATTCATAGAATATGTAGGAATAGCTTAAATATTTTAAATCTATTGATCTATTATTCACTAGAAAAAAACTTACTTTTGTAAAATGTTTTGTGTTAATGAAAGGGTTTCAGTACTGAAGCAAATTGTCTCTCACAATACAAACTATAAAATGAAACTCACTGTTAATGATGAATGGGGTAGATAATCTCCAACTTTAGTATGAATCAATATCCATGGACAAATTGTTTACTCAAAGGCTGTTTGTTCAGCCCCATCCCAGAGATCCTAGTTCAGTAACTGGGAGTTGAGGCCTGAGAATCTGCATCCATGTCAAGGTCAAAGTGGTGGAAGTGGTGCTAGTTTATGGCAATACAGTGAGAACTAAGGACTAGGATATTAGAGAAACAGGAGAGTAGTAAGAGATCCAGGCCTGGAAGCCATTCCCAAGATCTTCGAAATATTCAAGGGCTGGTACACCCCTCAGTGAAAAGACCAGGTTGTGGGAGGACACATCAGCATAAACAGGATGGCTCAGCAGCCCCAAATATGGAAAAACAGCTGCTCAAGCACTTCAAGGGCCCCATCTTACAGGGCCCTTTTCTCTCATTCCCACAGGACTCCCACCCAGACAGAATGACTGAAGAAAATCACTCTACAGTGACAGAGTTCATTCTGGGAGGATTAACTAACAGACCAGAGCTCCAGAGGCCCCTCTTCCTCCTCTTCCTGGGGATCTACATGGTCACCATGGTGGGGAACCTGGGCATGATCACCCTGATATGTCTCAACAGACAGCTTCACACGCCCATGTACTACTTCCTCAGCAACCTGTCACTTGTGGACCTCTGTTACTCTTCTGTCATCACCCCTAAAATGCTGGTCAACTTTGTGTCCCAGAAGAACATCATCTCCTATGTGGGGTGCATGTCTCAGCTCTACTTCTTCCTTGTTTTTGTCATTGCTGAGTGTTACATGCTCACAGTGATGGCCTACGACAGATATGTGGCCATCTGCTACCCTTTGCTTTACAATATCATCATGTCTCATGCTCTTTGCTCCCTTCTGGTGACCCTGGTCTATGCCATAGGGTTCATTGGCTCCACAATAGAGACTGGTGTCATGTTAACATTGAGTTATTGTGAGCGCCGCATCAGTCACTACTTCTGTGACATTTTCCCTCTCATGAAGCTCTCCTGTTTCAGCACCTATGATGCAGAGATGGCAATTTTCTTCTTCGCTGGATTTGACATCATCCTCACCAGCTTAGTTGTCCTTGTTTCCTATGCCTTCATCCTGTCCAGTACCCTTCGCATCAGCTCTACCAAGGGCAGGTCTAAAGCCTTCCGCACCTGCAGCTCCCATCTTGCAGCTGTAGGACTGTTCTATGGATCCACTACATTTGTGTACTTAAAACCCTCCACAGCCAGTTCCCTGGCCCAGGAGAATGTGGCTTCTGTGTTCTACACCACAGTGATCCCCATGCTCAACCCCTTGATCTACAGTCTGAGGAACAAGGAAGTAAAGACAGCCCTGCAGAAAACACTGAGAAGAAAACTCGTCTGATGCAAATGTTATTGTTCTCTTTCTGCATGAATTTACATTATTAGAAACACCAGAAAAATGTCCTCTGCATGATTACATAGCTGTGAATTGGAAATTGTCACTTCTCTATGCATTTGGTTGCATCCCTTGTCTTTGTTTTCCTCTCCCTTCATTTTCTCATTTACTTCATGTTGTTTGCAACTAGCCATTGAAAGTCGATTTTTCTCTCAATAAGGATGAATTTTATGTAGTTTCAATCATAATTATAAATTAATATAAATTTTCACATTGTGTTTGGGAGTCATTCATGGTACCAGTACCTTCAATATAGAAAATGTTACACAGTTCATTTCTTACTTTTGGCCACAAGCAATATATAAAACAAAGAGATGTGAATTTATAATTCATGAAGGAATGATAATTGGTATCATTGTCATCCAGATTCCTTCTTTCCCTCTCTTTCATTTTGTGTGATATATCTCCTCTCTAGTATTCCTGCCCCTAAATCTCCACCTGATTCCTTCATGTAATTTTCTTGGTAATAATAATAATAATAATAATAATGATAATAATTATAGCAATAGTAATAGTAATAATGGGTCACATGTTTTTCATGCTTATTGTGAGCTATGTATCTCTTCTAAGCAGATTCTATTTACCTTATACCTCACTTCACATATGTACAATTGTGATTCCACTGCACACAGATGGTAACTTAGTGACCTGCATCCAGGTGTCAATCAACATTTGGATCAAACCACAATTGCAGTGGCTGCAAACTCACACTCTGACTTCTCACACATTTCTGCCTTTGCTGTAGGCCTTCACAGTCCATGTGTCCAATCTAAAAAATTGCCTTGTTTATGCTTTTCCAATATGAAATGTTTCCTGATACCAATTTCTCAGATCTTCTCACTGTCATTTGCATAAACAACTTCTTTCTCTTTCTGTGCAACATCTTCAAGCTAAATAAAAAAGATTATACTGGAGTTGTTGACCAGACCAGATTACCCCAAATCGCTCCCATTCTTAGCACTGAAAGATCCACATCTTGGAAAGACCTTCTCTCCAGGCAAACCAGCATGGCTGGCTGCCCTCGATTACACATTGCTGCAGAATCACTTAGTGAATCCAATTGCAGAGGGATGAAGTTTCTTCTCACACTTATTTATAACACTATCAGAGATTTGTGTTTTACACTAAGCAGCCTGATGTAGTCTGAAGGATTTATGGACACTCATTTATAATTTACAACAATTTGGGGTATACTATTGTATCAATCAGTGATTTAATTTGTGAAACATAAATAAGTAGCTTCTTCAGACAGAAAAAAGTGTAAAACAAGAATTTTTATGCATACATTTTTGAATTACTAGGGAAAGGTTAAGCAATCCCTGAAAGTGATGCCACAATGTTTAGGACCTACACATCCGCAAGGTTCAACACCATCATCATTACTACCACCATGAAGAATACTTCTCATGTTAATGAAACTGGTAAATGAATTTCAGGCCTAGGATGAGCTTCACCTGGAATGTTATTAGAAATTCAGATTTTCAGCCCGACTCCAGGTCTACTTAATTATTGGGAAGGAGCCAGAAATCTGTTTTCACAAAACCCGAGGTAATTCTCAATTACTGTATGGAAAAGGAAAGGAACTTTCCAGTCCAACTGTCCAAATCTCTCATAAGTGTGTTTAATTAATGGAGACTAGCTACAAGGGACTTGGGCTATTCTAGCTTTAGCTTTTTAACCTGACTAAAAACAGGTCGATGCAATAGTGAGTCAGTCATACCTAAGTAGCTTCTCCACCCATTTTCCTTTAACCTTTCTGCAACAAAAATAATATCTCTACCACTCTAGATCTCCAATAATTAGAAACACATATACAAATATATGTTTATCTTCAAGTGATGAACCATGAAGAAAATAATGGAGGTGGGTATGTAACGGAGGTGGGTGTGTAACTCAGAGATATAGTGCTTACATAGCACACACCAGACCTTGGATTTGATTTCCTTTATTTTAACAACATGACTTTATAAATCAGGTTTTGTTATCTTTATCATTATTCTACAAGATTGAAAATTTTAGGCAAAGAAAACTTAATGTTCTGTTCAATAAAATATACTCAGATCCAAATCTTTAGAGTGAATTCCTTCCTTGGTAATGTTTTGCTTGCTGATTTAAGCTGTTTATAAAAATAAAGACCGGAAAGGATAGTTCTGTAAAATTGCAGAGAACATATGTGACTTTCTGTCCACATAACAACTTTTGTAACCTAAGGATCATCACATTCATATTTTTTTTTATTTAAGAGAAAAAAAGACACATGTAAGAAAGACAAAAAGCAAAAGAGACAAACAAATGACAACAGCAAATCCACAAACAGTAACATTATAGGTTTATAGAACAAGATGATAGGAACTTAACAATGGTTGCAATATTGTGTGTTGTTACCTTCAACACGGTTGTTTGCATTAACAGATACAGACCTGCAAAATTGATCTAATCATATGAGTATTAAGCGATCTTGCTCAGTAACTAATACATTCATCAGTATAGTCATTTTCGTTATCTTACATATACATATATACAGATTTATGTCTTTTTCCTTTTCCCTTCCTTCTTTCCTCTTTATCCCTTTCCCAATTACTTTTGTTCTCTGAGCAGTTTCTTGCCCTTACACAATATTTATTGTAGATTTTGGATCATATATACTTTTTCAGTTTCTTACACTAGGGAGACAATATGGTATTTACACATGTGGGTTTGATTTATCTCACTTATGAGTATGGTCTCAAGTCATGTCCATTTACCTATGAAAGTCTCAATGCAGTCTCTCTTGAGAGTTGAGTAGTATTCCATTGTATAAAAATACCACATCTTGAGAACCAGGGT
>RJWM01036511.1:0-18105 GCA_004363535.1 Dasyprocta punctata
AAAAAAAATCTTCTTGTTTGTTTGTTTTTGATAGTGGAGATTGAACTCACAACCTTGCGCTTGCCAGGCAGGCACTTGTGCTGCTGAGGTAAACTCCTTCTTCCTGGGGAACTGGGGAATTGCCTTCTGTTATTCAGTCGCATACAGTACAGGTGGCCTTTCGCATCTGGGGCTCTGCATCCATGGATTTAACTAACTGCAGAAAGAATTTTTAAAAAACTGAATCTATACTGAAGATGCATATACTTTTTTCCTGGTGATTATTCCCTAAATGATACAATATAAATATGTGATAGCCTTGCAAGATGTTAGGATTCTAAGCAATCCAATGATGGTTTACAATATACAGGAGGATGTGTGTTAGTTATACACAAAGGGTACACTGTTTCAGAGAAGAAATTTGAGCATCCACCTATTTTGGTACCTGCAGGATCTGGTCCCCCGTGGATTTAGGGGGACAATGGTACAGTGGTAGCAGTGAGTTCCTCCAGTTCCACCGTGATCTGGGTGAAATCCTCTGCAGCCCAAGATGTTAGACTGAGTTTGTGTGATTCCTTTCTCTCCGCAAACCTTTTGATGGCCCACCTTTGCCTGTGTATTTTGATATGAAAAAATGTAGTACTACTGATCAGGTGACCTAGTTTTTGAAATAACTTCTACAGAACAACGTCCTGAGGGTTTTTGGTAGCTGTTGTTTTTAATGCCCATCACCCTTCTAGAAGATCATTGCCTGCAAATGCAGACCTTTATAGCTGAGAGCCAAATAAAATTTACTGTCTACTACTTTACTACTCTAACTTTACATCACCTAGAAATAAGACACACTCAGTAAATGACAGCTATTTTTATTACCTGTCAGGTTTATATGCTAAGCACTTTTCATTTCTGATGACACTTTATCCTTATAATCCCATGATGCAAGTACTATTGTGTCATTTTACATATGGTGAGGAAGGTTGACAAAGTTGAAGTAACATGATTACAGGCACACAGCTAGGGAGGAGCATAGTCACTCAAGCAGATTTCCTATTAAGAAAATTCATTTAAAAAAAGAAAAGAAAATTCATTTTTTTTTTCAAGGCACTGGAGACTGAGCCCAGATGCACTTTACCACTGAGCTATATCCTCAGTCCTTTTAAAATTATTTTGAGACAGGGGCTCCCTAAGTTGCCCAGACTGGGTGCAAATTTGTAATCCTCCTGCCTCATCCTCCTGAGTAACTGGGATTAGCACCAGTAGAAAATCTATTCTTAAACTGGGCATGGTGGTGCATGCCTGTAACCCCCAGCACTCAGGAGGCTGAGGCAGGAGGATTTTTGTGAGTTTGAGACCAGCCTGTGCTACAAAGTGAGTTCAAGATCAGCCTGAACTACACAGTGAGGCCTTGTATCAAAAAGACCAAAAAAAAATTATTTTTAATAAAAATTCTACTGCTTCTGGAGGGATAGAGCTATGCAATGGGACCATGGAGGAGGTATACTTAGTCCAAGCTGGAGGTTCTAGAAAGCCTTCCTGCAGGAGGTGGTAGCTTTAGAAGGATCTGAAAAATGAGGAATTGGAAAAGAGTGAGATGAATATCTTTGAGAGAGAAGTGCAGGCAAAAGCACCCAGGCCTGGCAGAGCATTGCTACAGCAGTTTAGCTGTGTCGGAGCATAGGGTGAGGCAGGGATTGACAGGAAGGAGGAGGAGAGAGGGAGGCCTTCCAGACGGTGGAGCTCACTTTTTACCTAGGAAACAATTAGAACTCATATAGTAACTATGAGAATACAAGTAAAACTGGAACTATCTAGACTGTAGAAATGAAGCAGAATTTTGATTTTTCCAAATGCTTTTGGGAAAGAAAAAGGCAGCACGTTCATTACGATTAAAAATATCTTTGCAATAAAGGGATCATTGCTGGAAATGAAGAAAATGAAAAACCTTCCAGAATAGGCAGCTCTTCTTAGCAATGTTTTTGACCACAGGGAACTTGTTAGGCAAATCCTGGGGTGCTTGAAATTGAATGGTAGCTATTAGTCCACGTAGCCCCTAGACTAAGCACTTTAATTTAGTATCTCACTAAATCCTCATAATAACCCCATGAAGTAGGTAATGACTTCTCAGTTTCATTAGGTAAGTAAAATCAATGAGTTGTCAACAGAAATGCAGTTTAAAATAAAGTAAGTTAAAAATTCACCGAGCTCATATCATTGGTCAAAAACCTTCCCAAACTGCTAAACCAGCAATAGAAGGGGAGGAGAGCTGCTTCTTCCTGAGGGCAGATGTAAGAAGGAAGAATACTGATTCAGAGGGACACCTGTAATGTGGGGTGAGAGTCCTTCCAACTCTACTGCAGCCTGGGGAAACCCACAAAACCCTTTTCAATTCTTAATTGTTAGCATTTTTTTTAAAAAAAAAACAAGATAAACTAATATTTCATAAAGAAATTTACAAAGCACAGTATGTACTGAGGAACTTCAAGCCCTTAGGAAGTTCATGTGAGCTTCTGTATAAACCATCTTTTCCTTTTTTCTCCCCCTTTCCTCCCTTTTTTCTTTCTTTTTTCCTTCTTCCCTTCCTCCTTCTCTTTTCCTTCTTTCTTCTTTCTCTCTCCCTGTCTTTCTCTCTTCCTTTCTCTCTCCCTTTTTCTCTTTCTTTTTCTCTCTTACTTTCTTTTTATCTTCTCCTCTCCTCTCCTCTCCTCTCCTCTCCTCTCCTCTCCTCTCCTCTTCTCTCTTTCTCTCTCCCTCTCTCTCTCTTTCTCCCTCTCTTTCTTCCTTTCCAGTGGTGAGGATGAAACCAGGATCTTCTACATGCTAGGCAAGCATTCTACCCCTAAACTACATTCCTAGCCTTCCTGTATAAACATTTGAAGAGCTAAAATTCTGAAGGAGGCCAGAGGTAAATGAGAATATCTGAACAGGTAAGCATTATCCAGCTTGTGATTATTGACAACCCTAAATAATCTCAGTGACTTAGGACAAGAAAGGTTATTTTCCACTCTTTAAATGCCCAGAGTGGTTTGGCTGGGGGGTTCCCTGGGGTGTGCAGGCCAAGGCAGCATCCTTAGCCAGCACTGCAACAGATGGAAAGGAAGTGTGTAAAATCCACACACTGCTCTTAAGAGCCTCCCCTTTGAGGAGACACAAGGCTGGGCCAAATCCCAAGACCACATCTGACTGTGGGGGGCTGGGGACTCGCCTTCCTATGACGCAGCCAGCAGAAGAGGAGAAAGTTGAGCAGCACTAATGATTGCCCCAGTGGGAACTTCAGGAAAGCAGAGGTGAAAGCAACCTGTTTGGGCTACAAACATTCTGGGGCTAAGGACGACATTAGAGGCCTGTAATCATGTGGAGGTTTGCTGACTTGTGCATTATGGTGGCTAAGAAGAAGGTGAGATTTAATATATTATTTCACACACAAAAAAGTTGCAATAGCTGGTCAATTTATGCTGTGAAAAGTTTGCTAAAAGATACTGTAGATCTCTTAAGGTCACATAGAATAAAATGTTTATTATCCTCCTTTCATTGTTGTTCAGTACAAAGCCTTCTGTGGTACTATTTTCTAATGTGGTGTTGGGGATTGAACCCTGGGTCTTATGCTCCACCACTGGGGTATTCCCCAACCCTCTCCTAAGTAATTTCTAACTCTTCTTTTCAATATGGGAAATCTAGTAGTATTTCCTGTTGCATTACTAGCTGCCAGCATTAAACTGAGGAATTTCTTTGTTTTGAACCCATGAATAAAACTGTCACATGTGAGATACGATTCTGCTTATCATTACTTCTGTTTCATGAAGATATCCGATCTTAAGTATTACATAAATAATGACTGGATAACTCAAAACACTTATTACTGAAATGACTTCCAGGGAAGAGCTAATCTTGCATCTTCATTCTCCAAAAAGAAAGTCTCCCTCTTTAGAAAGAGCACGCATGAGACATTTCTCAGGTTGCGTTCTCCCAGAAACTAACCCTGAGAGTAGGATTTGAGGGTAAATCCTGTTATCTATCTGGGTGTGATTCCAGAAACACCAACAGGAAAGAGAGTAAGGAAGTAGTTGAGAATAGAGGAAGGAAAGGAGAAAGGAAATAAAGGAGGAAGGAAGGGAGAAAGAAAGCAAGGAAAGGAAGGAAGGAAAGAGGGAAGGAGGAAGTAAACCAGTGTGCCATTCCTTAGAGAAGAGTTACTACTCTACATAACTAAGGCTCAAAGTTGGGAACCTCAGGGGACACCTTCGAATAGAGTTTTCCGATAGTCCTGCCTCCCAGTGGGGAAGATGGAGTATTTTTATACCATCTGCCCTTGACTGGTCGAGGGCTGCTATGACAGCATTCACTGCCTGCCTATCTGGTATCAGCCAAGTGGGGTCCAGAGCCAGAGGAAGCCCTGGAGCAGAGAAGCGGAAGAGGTGGGATATGCAGGAAGATGGCCCCCGCTTCCAGCAGGAAGCCAGGGCCTAGCCTGCGTGCCAACACCGTCAGTACAGAGGGAAGCCCTGGGCTGCTGAGAGTGTCTGATATATCCAGCTTTAAAATCAGCTTTAAAAAAAAAGTGTGTCGAAAATATGACATCTGAGAAAAGATGGCATCGTTTTTCAAAGGTCGCAGCAAGCAGGTCATGCACAGCTTGGCCTGGGTGTGGGCTCAGTTACAGGATGGAGGATGCTTTGACCCGTTAAAGGCCAAGAATGTTGGAAGAACTCACTTTGTTCAGGAGCAGGCTGGGAAAGAAGATACTTCAGACAACTGAGGCAGGAGTGTTGTGTAGACAGGCAGTGGGCAGAATCCTTCAAACCATACTGACTTTGTCACCCGGCGCAGGCCTTTTATTCTTCATTCCTTGAAAAAAAGAGAAACTTGCAGTGATTATTTTCCAAGAACTGCCTATGTCTTAACATATTCAGCTAGTACACGGTAATAGCAAGAAGGGCACTAGGTATTAGTTAGACGTTCGAAACTCTGTCCTGGTTGATTTACCCTCTAAACTCGAATATTTTCGAGAGGCGACACAAACGGATCGGCTCAGAGTACTGACTTCTCATTATTTTCCAGGCAAATCCCTGAGGACAGGCAAAGGGAAAGGTTTGTCTGGGGAGGGTGGACTTTTCCTAAAAGAGAGAATTCTGGAAGTCATCATAATTAGACAAAGAGGAAAAAGTGCCAGACAGGAGTGGGTGGGGGCTGTTTTCTCTTTGTGGTTGGTTGGGGTGCGTTCAAGATTCCCAGCCTAAAATGAGGCTCAGAGCTTCCAGGAGGCGAGCGGCTTGTCCCAGAGACCCAAGGCTCGGCTAGCAGGCCGCGCAGGTGTCCGGGTCCCCGCAGGTGAGGCGCTCTTGCCAGCTGGCCAGCGCGGGCGGGTCACCAGTTCTGACTCTGTGGCCTGGGGCGGCTCCCGGGCTCCGGGCGCGGGCGCGCAGTGACTCGGCCCGACGGGCGCGGCGTGACTCGCTACTCCAGCGCCCTCGGCCTCCCTCGGCCTCCCGCAGCCACCCCAGCCGTCGCCCTCCGCCTTCCCGGCGGCGGCTTCTTTATCTCTTGGCCCTCTTGTAGCTGCTATCAGTCTGCCCGGCCTTGCCGCGCGTCCTTTGGAAGAGAACCCCTCCTTCCAAGGGAGCGGGTCGCTCCGCACGCGGTGCAGGACCCACCGAGGCGCGAGGAGTGCAGAAGGCACCGGGACCCACCGGGCCACCCTTCTTTGCGCCGCGCGGGCTAACTGCAAGGAAGTTGGTTCCAAAGTTGCGAGAGTGCGTGGGCTCCGGCGAGGGGAGCGGGGGCGGGCGTGGACGCGGAGGCGAGGACAGGACGCTCCTCGCGGTGTCTTTGTTCTGCTCCAGGGTAGAGACCTGGCACCGAGTCGCGAGGCGAGTGGAACCCGCCGCATTCCAGACCCAGCAGGGGCTCCCTACCCCCACCCTCCACCCCTAGTCCTAACACCCCGCGTCTCTCCCCCAAAACTTCACCAGCCCGCAAAGCTTCTGAATCTGGGGCTGGGGAAAGGAAGAAGGGTGGGGACCACGGGGGTGCGGGAAGGGTCGGATACCGGCGGGAGGGTGGGGGGTTCGTCTTGGAATGTTTTTCCCCCTTTGCCCTAGAAACTTCCTCTCCATGGGGGTCCCCAGTTCTTTTCCCTCTGCGCTCTTTTCTTCTTCAGTTTTAAGAGGGATCTAGAAGGCAAAGTAGCGCTGCTCGGAATCACCCAGCGCGCCAGTGCTGTGGCCCACCATTGGGATGAGGGGTGAGGGTGGGTGATGGTGAGGATGGGGGTCGCCAATTCCAGAGTTCAAGGACAACGTGGCCCAGGACCTGGGGAGGGTTCGGGAGCTGCTTCAGGTCTGAGACACCTGGTTGACTCCGGATAAGGTGGTGTCGGAAAGGGGGTGGTTCCAGGGGATGCAGGGCTGGAACTTGCAAGTGCCAGGGGGTAGGGCCTGGGGAGCGGCCGGAGACCTCAAGTTGGGTCTGCGGGGCGAGAACCGGGTAGTGGCGTAGGGAAGGGAGGGCGTGAGGAGAGCTTGGCTGGTGTAGGGTGAGAGGAGCGCGTGCATCCCGGGAGTCCAGCCTTCGCAGTTTGAGATGAGAGGAGTTGGGTGGGGGTGCAGAAGGTGGGCCCCGTGCTGGGGCGGGGATCCACCCTTGGAGCCCCCATCCAGTTGCGCAGAGCCTGCGGCAACAGGTATCCCCGAAGGGTGGGTGGAAGCCAAGCTGGCCTTTGTCCTGCGCCCTCGAAGGCTCTGCAGAGGGACCGCCGCGTGGGGCGGGGGTTCCTATCACTAGAGTCCCTGTGACTTGTTTTGGCGTGTTGGGCGGAGGAGGGTGAATCCGAGTTTGAGGATCCAGGATGGAGAGGCTGGCGCGCGCCCCACCTCCGATTGTGTAAGCGCCTTTATCTTCTGGGACTGACCCTTTACAGCCTTTCGTCTGTGGGGATGATGAAAAACTGGCGGAAACTCCATGCCAAAGTGGATGGTTCACCCTGCCTGGCAAAGAAAGTGCCAACAAAAGAGGGGCATCTCCTGGAAACAATGATTTTGGGAATTTCGCTTCCCCGTCGAGTCGCGCGCCTTGGGAAGGGGGAAGGGGTGGCGGAGAGAGGCTTGGTGGGGAGGGGACCCGGTCCGGCGTCCCCCGAGTAAAGTTTGCAGCGAGGTAGAGGGAAGAGAGGGTCGGGGCGGGAGATGCGGGAGAGGGAGGGAGGGAGGGGCGGCGAGGGCGGGGAGGGAGAGAGGAAGAAGGGGTGAGAGGGAGAAACCTGCCGCCGCTCGCCGCCTCTTTGTCTGCTCCGGGACTTGGAACAAAAGGGGGAACTTGATGAACTCTGCTTCCTCCCCTCTTCCTCGGACGCCCGGGTATCTCCTTCTTGCAACTTTGCCGACGCGACTTTCTCCGCTGTCAGGCCACCGAAAAGTGTTCGTGCACCTCGTGGGACCGCCGAGAGGGAAATAATGTCCCTTAAAAGTGCGACGGAGTGGAGAAGAAGGTGAGTGGAAATTGTTGTCTTGTTTACCTCCGTCTCGCTCGGCTCGCCCTGCTCCCCGCCTCGGGGAGGGCTGCGTAATCGCGCAGTGGCAAAGTTTGGCTGGTATATTCCAACCTCCTTTTTTTTTTTTTTCCAACCCGATCTCCTGGCTTTTGCTCTTTAACCAACTTGCACAGATTGTTTTATTTGTTTGTTTATTTCTTTTTAAATAGGCAGAAACCAAGCAGACGTTGCTCTCCTGTGCTTCTTTATAGAAAGAGCTTGGGGGATGGGAGGAGGGTATGCGGGAGTGGGGGTGGGCGCATCCACTGGCTTTCTCCCCGCCGCGCTCATAGTGGATGAAAATACGCAGCTATGGATGGGGACGAGGCCAGTCTCATCCCCACCCAGCCCTGACTTTGGTCACGCGAAAGGAAAAGATGCGGAGGCGGGGGTCCGTTCCTCGCCCGTTTTGTAACTTAACTGTCTGCGCAGCGCGCTCCGAAGACCCAACGCACAATACTGAAGTAGCCTGCAACAATAGCGTGCAGAAGAGGTCCGGGTGGTGGGAGACGGGGCTCGTGCGTTAGTGGTCGAGGAGGTTAAGGCAAACAGGTAAGAGTTGGGAAAAGTTTCCTTGGGGGCTGGGGTGGGGTGGAGGAAGCCACAGGTTCTGCACTGTCAGGGATGCAGGGATGGAGGGACAGGGCCTGGACCACTAGTTAGGTCGGCCATCCTCTGGAACCCTTTCAGTTTCACCCCCCACCCGGGATGACCTTGCTCTCTCTGGAGTCCATCCTACCGCTCTCACTCTACACACCCACCCCTACTTGAGTGGGCTCCAATGTAAAGGGGCCCGAGAGCCCCTGGAGCTCCCCAGCCCTAGCCCTCCGCCCCGCCTTTTGTGTTTTAACCTTTTGTTTGTAGGCCACGCCCGGCCCAAAGCGGGATGGCTGTTCAGGCTTCAGCTTCCGAGAGGCAGCCAGGGGAGACTCCCTAACTTTGTTTCCTAAGTCACTTAACTTCCCAAAGCTTCCAGGTTGGTTCCGGCCCACGGGAACAAGCACTCGACCGCTAGGCATCGTCTTCGCTTTATATAAAAATTTCTTTCAGTGTTTTTTTCTCTTTGCTCCAAAAGTTGTTTATCCCGCCCTGTCACTTGTTAATAGCAAAGACATCTTGGAGACCAAAGTCGGGCATTGGTTGAAAGTGGGCAAATGTTGCCTGTAGTTGTCAGGATGTATTGAAATATTATGAAAGTGTCATGATTCTACAATACTAATTTAGGTCATTATTTTCAGGTATGTTTTGTGGGATGAGCCCAAATACCAAGGTAATTTATCACCTGTTCAACTTTCTCCTCTCTTGTAGTCTCCTTTGTATTTCCAAGTGGCTCTCTTCACAATCCTGGACTTGTTCACCCTTGACAAGACAAATAAAGCATCAATCTAACCACACTGCTTACTAATCTGAGGGAGCATCGTGTGTCTTTTAACTTCTGAAAGTTAGGACTTTCTGTGGTGCTAGAGCTACGTTGGTTTGAATTTCCAAGTCAAAGACTGAAATACTTTGAGATGATGATTACTTTTATTTATTTATTTTTTTATTTATGCCAGGAATCGAACTCAGGACTTTGCACTTGCTGGGCAGGCACTTAGATGATTACTTTTAGATAGAAAGATAGATAGGGTGGTTGGGAAGCTAATCTCCATTAATTTCCATTTTGCAGGTGTGATTATTATGAGCATCTTGGAGCATGATGCAGGGGCCAAAGTACCTCCTACCACTGACCTTCTGTGTTCTGTATCATTTTTACTGGATCTATCAGCACACAGCATGCAATCCCTCCTGGATGGAAAGCATCCAATCACTCCTGGATGGAAAGCCATCAAACTTCCTCAGTTGGAATTACTTAAAAGTTAAATGGTCGGAATTTTTGATAACACCTTTCCCTATGTGGATTACTGCAACTTGATGGCTGGGACCTCTCCACTTAAAAAAAGGTACGTTTCTTTGTTGATACACTAAGAGTTCTTGGAAAGAATCAGCTCCTGATTTTGAGCTGTGATCAAAGTGATTTACAACTTCGGATTTCTTGCTTCATCTAGTATTTGTTGATCCTTTTTTATTTGGAATGATGACTTGGGTACTTTTGATGAAATTTTGTTAATTTTACAATGTGTTTTTCAACATTTGCACATATGATGAATGTGGATTTATGGTCACTAAGGAAGTTTTATAACCATTAGGGCTCAGTAGGTCAATTGGACAAGTACCCTATTTTGTTTATATGAGTTTTCTTCTTAAATATCACAGTGGATGTTTCTATGTTATGGGGAATTTACATGGTTGGCATTACTTTTTTTCATTTTGACACTTTGTTTTGGTACATAGAATCCAAAAGTGACAAAAAAGAAAAAAAAAAGAATCTAATGACAGAGAGTTTGCGTTCTAATCAGGAAAAAAATTGGCTATGTAATAACAACAGAGCCTGGAGATTTGTTTGATCTTCATGGTGTACATCAAGTTTTTATTGTGGTACAAGAGTGTTATATTCCCTGTTTAAGTCTTACAATTCACTTTTGTTCATTACGAGAATGCAGTTAAAAATTCACAGATGCCTTTAATAATGTGAGAAGTTAATTTTGACACTTTATTCACTGTCCTTGTTTCAGCAGTTATTTGCCATGAAAAGTGAAATTATTTGGAAATTTTAAATACTTTATCTTCATATTGGTAAAGTATTATGGTTTGCTTAGAAGTTATATAAGTTACTTGACATTCTATGACTTCAACTTATGAATTGAAGATTTAATTAAATAAACTTTATAAAATTCTTTAGCTTTAAAATTCTGGGATTTGTTGTTTGTGCTTATCTTCTCCTGTGATGTTTATTTTCAGAATGTTGAAGAATACAGGTACTGATATCAAAACCTAATTATAATTAGTTTCATATGAACACTTGGGCTGGGGACTATTACTTCAGGAAATATACTTTAACTTTTCTATATAGTGTACTTTTGGCAACGTGTGCTGCATTGAAATTTACTATTTCCTTAAGTGTTTTCTCTAAAAGTTTACAGAAGATTTCCGTGAATGTTTCCACTAAAAGTTTGAGTTTTGGAGGTGGAGAGTACAGTATTATCTCCTAACAAGTGTTTTACTTGTTACTGTTTGAAGTGAGTGTGTTTAAATTTGTTTTCATGGCCACACAGTGTTGGCTTTAGAAATAGATGTTAGGATGAAACAGACCTGAATCTCTCCAGTAAATCTTCGTAGCACCTTTGTCGGGAAGCAGTTGGCTATAAATGCACAGGGTTCTTTCTTTTCTTTTCTTTTCTTTCTTTCTTTCTTTCTTTCTTTCTTTCTTTCTTTCTTTCTTTCTTCCTTCCTTCCTTCCTTCCTTCCTTTCTTTCTTTCTTTCTTTTTCTTTGTTTCTTCCTTCTTTCCTTTTTAATTTTTTTGTACCTAGAATCGAACTCAGGGCCTCACACTTGCCAGGCAAGTGCTGTGCCGCTGAGCTATATCCCTGGCAACAGACCTGCTTCTGAAGCCCAAGTCCAGTGATTGGTAACTCTGACACCTTGGCTGGGTTACTGGCTTCCACAGGTCTCAGTTTAGCCATTTGTAAAGTAGATGTCCCAAAACTCATCTCATAGAGACATTGTGGAGAGTAATTAAAAAAAAAAGATTTTATTAAAAAAGTTAACCAAGCATTAAGCATCTGTAAGCATACAATGAAAGATGCTATTAGCTTTCATAGTGAATTAGTGGTATTTCAATACTTCGGACTTTTCTTACAGATTTCAAACGATGTTAGCCAAAAATATTCACTGTAATATTCAAAGTCATTTTGCACAGAAGTTTGCACAAATTTAAATATGTTTTTCTCTAAAAGAGCTATTGTATTTCTGTCCAATTCAGTGTAGATTCATTTACTTCAGTAAATGTTTATTAGGTCCTGCTGTGTGTAAACTTGTTGCTGGAGGTCATGGTTCATCTTAGAACCTGTGGCCCTTTCATTTCCTTATGGAAATATCTGCAAGTCAAGATAAAATAACAGTTCTTTAGAACTGTTTACTTGAAATCTCTGTTTTCAACCCTATTAATGATGAGTAGACATCAATGAAGTTCTAGTGATTTTGCTTATCGATTTATGAACCAAAATCTAAAGTGATTGCTTCTTGATATGGAAATAAAGAACTGGAGCACATTTTTGGATATTAATTTTTGCAAAGTGGTCTTTATTTAAATAAAAAAGTCTCGGTTAAGATAAACGGCATTTGAAAGAATAGCACTTCATCCTGAAATGAAGTTTTAAGCCTGGGATTTCCATTTTGTAGATCTGTAATTTAGCAAGCTACATTGCCTTCTCCGAGTGATTATTTAGGTCAGGGGAGAATCTATTCCTGCTACCTTTAGGATGGTCTCAGAGGAATGTTAAGGTATTGCTGCTTGTTACTTATAATTTACAAGCAGATAGTTGCTGACAATTGACACGAAAAAAGAAAAATGTGGGATTCGTTAACATTAAAATAGGGAAAGATCTTTTTTTAAAAAGTTGTGTTCAAAACTTTGTTGAAAGCATTTTATTTTAGTTAGCAGATTATATCAATAATAGAACAACCATTAATACAATAGTTTGTAATTAAAGTTTAAAATGATAAATACATTAAAACTTTTCTGTGTTGCTTCTTAAATTAATAACCACATATGCTTAATAACTTTACTATAGATAACAGATTTTATAGTGTTGAATTTTTAAAACTGCTTGTTGATTTGGGTCAGTTTGAATTACTGGAATCAGAACAGTCTGCTAGAATGTTTCAGTGAATTTAAATCTGAAGAAAATCTGAACGTTCATCTGTGCGTTCTAAAAGTGATGACTGTGATATGTGCCAAAGATATTATGAATAAATAAAAAGTATTTAACTTGGACCTTGATAATAAGTTTAGGAATTGATTCTATTGCATTCTGAGTGCCATTTCTATTTACTTACTTGCTGTGAGTTTTTCTAGGTACTTGTTTTACCAAATTTGCCTTGATTTCTTCTTTATGGTCTCAAATGTGCTGATTTTTAAAATGACTGCCATCTCTAAGAGCTTTGATGGTATTTTGACCCATTTTGTTAAAGATACAGGTGTGGTAAAAGTTTATCATGACCCTAGGAAGTCTCTGTTAATTCATGCTCTCCTCTGTCCTTAAGTAGTATGGATTTAATACTTCCTAGGTGCCAGACATTGCTCTAAGCACTGAGGCCACAGAAATTAATAAGATAAGTAAGAATCCCTGTACCCTTAGAGCTTTTTACTTGTGATGGTCAATATATGTTCAAAGGTGGCAAATGCTATTGAGAGAAATAAAGCAGAAATGGAAGATGGGGTGGGGGGTGGAGTGGAGAGGTTGGAATTTTCAACAGAATGGCCAGGGATGACCTCATGGGGAAGGTGCCTTTGAGGATTGATATGGAGGAAGCAAAGAAATGAGCTTGCTGGTATCAGAGAGAAGAGCAGTCAGGCAGAGGGAGTGACAAATGCCTGACTTATCAAGGGAAAGCCAGGGGGATGCGGTGGGGTGGAGAGCACACAGGTGACAGTGATAGGAGAGGAAGTCAGAGATGGAATAGGGAGAAATAGGGATATGGTAGGCTGACAGCAGGGGTCCCTGAAGGCCAGTACTCCGGAGTTCATACCAAATGAGATGGGTTACCATTGCAGCGACCTGATACAATTAATGGTGCAGTAGGGTCACTGAGGCTGGGAGGTGGAGATCAAAGCAAAGAGGGAAAGGACGGAAGCAGGGAGACCATCGGGAAGTAGTTGTGCATGTCCCAGGGAGAGGTGGTGGTGATTTGGGCAAGAGGTGACCTGGAAGTGGTGAGGAGTTGAACACTGAATGCAGAAAATCTTGGAGGATTTTCTGGTGGGTTGGATGGGGAGAATGTGAGAGAAAGAGAAGAGTTGTGTATGATTCTCAGATTTTTGGTCCAAGTCTGAGAAGGACTGAAAATCCTGGCTGAAATGACAAATAGGCTTGAAGGAGGAGAGATAAAAAGTTTGGTTTGGACCTAGAAAGATTGATGAACTGTGTAAGTACCTAAGAGGTTGGACATGCAAATTGAGTTTTTAGGAAAATAATCTAAGTCCAGATTTGTGAGTCTGAAGAAATTAAATGCCAGTGAAAGTCATGACACTGGATGAAAGAAAAGAGGTCTAGAAAGTGAGCTTTAAGGCTAGAAGGGAAGAGGATGGGAGGAACCAGTAAAGACTAATGAAAGGGGTAGGAGCCCATAATAGAAGGTATTTCCCATGGGATGGTAAGAGCATCAGTGTCAAGTGCTGCTGACAGGTTCAGTGAAATGGGAATTGAGTGTAAATCCTGCACTTTAGCGATGGGGAGGGCAGAGTTCTTCATTAAGTTCTGGTAGAATGACAGGTCACATCTTCATCCTAAATTGTATGGTCCATTGTATTCCTTGAAAAATCTCATCTTTTCTAACTGAAATTTGTTAATACTTTATATAACTGATAAAAATACTTTCAAATATATTATCTGTGTTAAACCTTATCATAGCCCAAGAGAGATGGGATGGAACTGTCTATGTTTTAACATTGTTGAAGAAGAAATTGAGACTCAGAAGTAAAGTGGTTGGCTCAAAGTCATTCAACCATAAGATAGAGGGGTTTTTATTTTAGTTTTTTCAGCTTGAAACCCTAGTCACTCATTTCTTTTTCAGCGTGAAACTCTTTGTCTCTTTGGATAATTTCCAAAGAGGAAATAGTAATAGCAAAGCCAATGATAGAGGTGATAATATCACTATATGCAAAGTATAAAATTGAAGCATGGGAGGAAGTTACTGACTACTGGGACCAAGGAAGACTTTCTTGAGTTGGGATTGAAAATGGCTTTTTGACATGTTGTCAAAGAAAGGAGGAGCATTCTAGGCTTGGAAAACATGGAGTGCAAAGGCGGGGAGGGAAATAGCGTGGGATGATAACTGGATGGCAGTGGGAATGCTCAGGCCCTTTGATTCCTGCTGAACACGAGAGGCACGGGTAGGAGACTGACCAAGTGATAAGTGTGAGTTCAAACTTGGACTTAAATTTGGCTTTAACAGAACAACTATCTACCAGGCTTCATCTTAACTGTACCTCAGAGCCCTGATGGTAGTTAGTTATACGCAGCCCTAGGTAGAAATGTCTGAACATATACACATCGTCACAAATGCTTATTTTCATAATTCTGTTTTTCCTCCAAAATGAGAAGTAATTCTAAATCAAACCATTGAATAGGCACTGGAGTATGATTCTACTCTGTATTGATCAGGATGACTCCAAGTAGGAAATTACGTAACTAAGAATGGCTTAAATATACAGATTTTATCTTACATTTGGTTTTATAATAAAAGAATTAGAGTTGTTCCGAGACTGGCTGATTAAATAGCTCAGCAATGTCATGGTTTCTGGTCAGTTAGCAACCTAACATAAGAGAGGTGAATTCTTGTCTTGGGTGTGTATATTTTATTTTTTTTTTGTGACACCGGGGATTGAACTCACAACCTTCACGCCTGCCAGGGCAGGCGCTTAAGCCACTGAGCCAAACTCCCAGCCCCTTGTGTGTATTTTAAACACATAAGTCAGTGATTTTTTTGGGGGGGGATAATTGTACAAAGTTTGGCAACCTTCACTACCTTTCAGACTTTTTTCCCCCCACAAAATACCTTCTTTACTCATTTGCAGTCAATTTCTACTCCTATCCACCATTGTAGGCAGCCACTAATCTGCTTTCTGTCTGTATAGATTGACTTTTCCAGGTCCTTTCATATAAAGGGATTCATCCACCTAGTGACCTCAGTCTGTTTTGCTTTGCTTACCATACAATTTATGAGGTTCGCCCATGAAGTAGCATGAATCAACAGTTTGATGCTTTTTATTGCTGAGTAATGGTACACTGTGAGGACATAGCTCCTTTGGGTTGATTTCTTCCTCAGATGATGATCATGTCAGTTTCCTTTTTTTTTTTTTTAGCTTTAGAAATTTTTGTGCCTAAGTTTTTGAGTGGACTTGAGTCATTTGGGTTGATGTCAAGGAACTGAGTTGCTGCGTGTATGGGTAATTTATACTGAGCTCTTAAGAAACCGCCTGTTTTTCAAGTCGGAGATTACCTTGTTATCTGTTTGAGGTTTCTACCAGTAATATCTGAGGTTTTCAGTTTCTCCACATCTTGGCCTTTTATATCTTTTTTATGACCAAGGAAACTGTTTACAGAGTGCATAAGAAAACTTCCTAGGGTAACTACAGTTGGCCAGAACAAAAACTTGTCACTGACATGG
Source organism: Dasyprocta punctata (assembly GCA_004363535.1). Taxonomy (NCBI): domain Eukaryota; kingdom Metazoa; phylum Chordata; class Mammalia; order Rodentia; family Dasyproctidae; genus Dasyprocta; species Dasyprocta punctata. The sequence goes on from RJWM01036511.1 coordinate 15,772, forward strand.
ACACTTTCAGAGAGTCTCAGACCCATCAGCTGACTCCAGGGAGCTGGGATGGTGCCCAGAATGCTTAGCAGTGCCCAGTGTCTCAGGAGAATTGGGAGAATGACTCCTGGTGAGAAAGTTACAATCAGCCACCCATCCATCAGGGTAAGGATGCATTATTGATTGAAACAAACAAAATGGAACCACGTAAGGTGTATAGCAGCAATCACGGTTTAAAATGTTAGCCTCAGGCTCAAAGAGAAGTAATCCATCTTATGGGCAATTCAAGTTATTAAAGTATTTTCTGCTTTATCGCATGAAGAATTTGTGACAATTAACCTGTAGAAAGCAATAGGATAAACAAGCATGACTTTGGTAAGTGACATTGTAGGCATTTGCAATGCAATAGCATTCCTTTGCTATGAGACAGAATGTAACTTTTTGGGCATCCCAGTAACAGTTTTTCATAATCTTGATTAAGTGTAAGCTAACAGTCACCAAAATCCTTAGTCTAAAATATAGAAAGATATTTAGACTAGGTTAAGTGTTGAGGTACTTTCTCAAGTTGGCAGCAACTTGAGAAAAATTGTTTGAGCTTGGATAAAATATTATATTTTCAATTCTATCTTTTTTTTTTTTGGTGAGGAGGGGGATAGAACCAAGAGCCTTTGCACTGAGCTACATCCCCAGCCCTTTAAAGTTTTTTTAAAAGAGTTTGAGATAGGCTACACACACACACACACACACACACACACACACTCATAGAGTTATCCTTCTGTCTGTGGGAGATTTGTCCCACATCCTGCCATACGCTATATATATTTACCTAATAAGAGGCAAATGCTATGAAAACAGTAGCTATACTGCATTGTTTAGGGAATTGTGATAAAAGAGTCTGCGGTTTGGTACAGAAGCAATTCTTTTCTGAAAAAAAAAAAAGTTTTTTTGGTCTGCAATTGGTAGAACCCATGGATTTGGAAACCACAGACAGGGAGGCCTAAATGTATGTATCCAGAGGCAGGCCAAGTGGCCTGGTTCATCCTTCCCTTCCCTTTCCCAGGACTGGATCCTAATGGCCTTTTAGGTCTTAACCAGGCTAATAGAGAGAACAGAACCTCTTATTAGAATATCTAGAGCAGAACTGGCCCAAGGAACACACGCTTTGTCCTTTTTCCTTGGGTCTGGCTTGACATTTGAACTCAGTGTGTTCTACAGTAGAGTGGGGGCTTTAACTGGATGACTTCTTCAGTCTGTTTTTCATTACTGGCCTGGAAGGAGGATGAGAACTTGAACCTCCTGGGTATCGCACACCAGAAGTTCTGTGTTTTGTGTTACTGAGGTTTATTGTGGACTGGAACTGGGACTACAACAGTTCCTATTTGGCTGGAAGGGTGATCCCTGGATGTTACAGTGATCCAGACAGGCTGTTAGAATGCATAATCAAGCCCCTTTCACATTCCTTCATTGGGATGCAAATAAGAGGTGAAAGAAAGAAGGATGGAAACTCAGAATGCACCAAGTGGGCTGTTCTTTGCTCTGAGGCCTTGCCTGGTGACTCCAAGTGTTTGCTTCTTGTTCTGTTCAGCTCCTTCCACACATTGGCATTCTGGGAGCTCCTTTTCAGCCTGTGTCCTTCTGGGAAAGTATCACCAGGGTGCTGGTTGTTAATGACAAATCACTGTAGCAGGGGGCACCTCTTAGGGGAGCACAATTACTATCGTGACAACTGCTTGTGCTAAAATACTTTCTACTGCATCTGGCCACAGTGATTAGAATAGAGATGGTAGTGTGACAGCAACAAAAAAATTACCAGCATTCTTCTGGCTTCTATTTTTCATTTCATTTTTGCAGATTACTGTAGTTCAAAGGAGAAACAAAGTTCACTTATTGTCATTCTGTCTTTGGGATAAATAAACCTTGCTTCTATTGTAATAAGTATTCAGCACTCCTCTCAGTATGAGAATTTGGGTGAAAGTTCATGGAATGTTTTTCTTCAAAATTTTCTGTCAATATCTGCCTGATGCCACAGTCAAATTCAAAATGTTCACTTTGCTATAATGATTAAACTGCCATACCCAAATATTTTGCATAGGTTTCATGGTCACATGGGTGCAGGAGTATATCTGAGAAGCCAGCCAAGCAAGAGTGAGAAGTATCACACTATCATAGTCCCAGCAGTAAGTCCTCTCCCTGTGCAACACCTCCTGGGTTCTGAGGTTTGTGAACGCAAAGGCTCAGAAACCTGGATGGGTTTGTTTTGTGAGATCACCCATGGAACACAGTTGTGGATTGAGGTGGACAGAAAAGGGGATTTGAGTCCCAGCACCTGTGGTGCCCACTAGATAATAACTCCAC
>RJWM01036512.1:0-18101 GCA_004363535.1 Dasyprocta punctata
TCTATATGGATGTTAAGGATCTTGAGGTGAAATCATCCTAGTTTTAGGATGGTGTTCAAAATTCAATGTTTGGTGTTGTTCTAAGAGAAGTAAAAGAAACATTTGAGACTCAAACACAGAAGAGAAGGCCCCATGAAGATAGAACAGAGATTGCAATGATGTGCCTTCAAGGCAAGGTGTGTTAGTCAGATTTTCTTCACTGTAATAAAATGTCTGAGAAAATAAACTTAGAGGAGGAATAATTTATTTGGGCTCAGACTTTTAGAGGCTTTGTCCATGGTCAGCTGGTTCCATTGCTGAAATGAGGCACAATGTTGTGGTAGAAGAGCATGGCAGAGTAAAGCTACTTATCTCAAGGAAGCAGGGAAGCAGGGAAACAGAGAAATAGGGAAAAAGCCAAAGAGGAAGGAATTGGGGACCAGCTATAGGCCTCAAGGTCATGTTCCCATATTCTCTTTATTTCATCTAGTCTCTACCTCCTAGGTTTCTATCACCTCCCCACAATGCCAACAAATTGTGATTTCGTCAATGTATGAACCCACTGATGAAGTTAGAGTTCTCATTATCCACTTTCTAAAAGAACTTCCTCTGAGCACAAGAACTTTTAGGGAGACATTTTAGATTGAAGTCAAGGTTACCAAGGATTCCCAACAACCACCAGAGACTAGGGCAGAGGCATAGAACAAATTATGAGTCTCCAGAAGTAAACAGCTCTTCCAATATCTTGATTTCAGACTTTTGGCTTGCATAACTGTGAGAAAGTAAATTTCTATTGTTTTAAGCTATTAAGTTTGTGATAACATGCTACAGAAACCCTACAAAAGCAGTAAATGTTCTCTTTCTAATGCTGTATTCTGAGTTGAATATAATAGATCAGAAAGACTATCAGATATGAAGGCAAACATTTACTTGAGATAATTGTCCATATATATGTCTTTGCCCTGCATGCTTCCTGCATTTCCCTACAAATTTAGGAGATAGGAAATTAGGCAGATAGAGAAGTCACTTTGGTGGGTGGGGGGAATGTAAAGTGTATATTTAACATTGCTTTCTGATATTTTCCTTTCCTTCCTTCCTTCTTCCTTCTTTCCTTCCTTCCTTCCTTTTTCTCTCAGAGTTAATTGCAAATCTTGGTAATGCTAGCTGTGATATTCATTGTGAACAATCACCATGATATCTGACATCAAAATCAATCAGTTTAGGGGTTACTAGATTACTAAAAATGAGCTGGGGATTTAGCTCAGTGGCCTAAGCACCTGCCTGGCAGGCACAAGGTTGTGAGTTCGATCCTTGGTCCAAAAAAAAAAAAAAAAAAAAAAAAAAAAAAAAAAAAAAGACAAAAGTGAAAATCCTGTTGTGTATCATATCTTGTACCTGTCAGACTACACCAGATTTGGGCCTCTCATCTGTAGGTGCTGCCTCAGGAGTGAGAATGAAACCAGGGTCACTCTGTGAAGGGGAATATTCCTGAGAGTGTCCTGTAGTATTGCAATTTGGCCTCTCTTCCATTTAGACCCTCCTCAGACAAAAAGGTTTGACTAAAATGACTGAGCAAATGCAAGCATTCAGGCTGTATAGGATGGGAAACAAATCAGAACCAAGAGTAAACTTCAACATTAAAATGCAACTCTTGTGGTAGCTTCAGCGACCCTGAAGGAAATGTTTGAGTGAAGGTCAAGTATTGGCAAAATCCTTTATTGTTGGGGTGGGCAGCATCCACGTCTTTGTATCCTGTGGGCACTGAGCCATGATATGAAGTGTAAACACTAAATAAAAGCCCAGGAAATTGTTTTGGTCTGAGTTTTTCCAATTTCATTAGTAACAAGAATTTCTGTTGTATCACATCTGGACAACGCTTGTTATGTTCAAACATTTTGCTTTAATTTGATTTTATTTATTATTTTTAAAATTAAAAATCTGTTTACCTAACAGGTAGAATTTTCTAGCGTGAAATGCTCATTTTTCTACCATATGGATTCTTTATATATTCTGGTTGCTATTCCTTTTTTAGTCATGTGAATTGAAAATATGTTTGCCCATCTGTGGACTTTTTTTTTGCTTTTTATGTTGTATTTTGTTGTAGAAAAGATTTAATTTAATATAGTGAATTTATTATTGTTATTACATTTTCATATGTCACTTGAAAATTCCTTCCATACTTCAATATTGCTTAGTAGCCTTTGTTTTCTTCAAAAATACTTGCTTTTCACAATAAGGTTAAACTTTCTGATATGTTTTTAATGCTTGAAATAATATAAAAGAGGAAATCAAACATTTTTATGAGATTTTATTTTTCAGTTACTGTTTTATTGATCCATATTTTCCCCAGAAACTTATTATGCCTCTGTCATAGAGCAATATTTGTGGCTGACTTCATTTTTACTGATTGCCCAGCTTTGAGTTACTCTCATATTCTCTTATTACTCTGACTTACACTTGGGATTTTCTTTATGGCTTGTCTAGTTAGTTGTTACTGGTACACAGTTACCATGTTTAGTATGATGATCTTCACTTGATCTTAGCCAAAAGGCCGAGAAGTGATAGTAGTATGATGATCCTGAATTTGTCAATATTTTTAAATTTTTTCGTTCATAATTTTATTATTGCTTTGGGTAAAAAAATGACTAACTCGTACTGTCAACTTTATCACTAGGTAGTTGTGTGACCTTGAGAAACTTAATGTCACCAAATTTTAATGTTAGCATTGGAAAGAGGTTATCAGATTTAACTCACAAGACAAGGTGATTGTGAAAGTTATGAAGGTGAATGCAGACAGGTTACCATAAAGTCAAGGTGCCCAGAATACTAGTTTTTGAAAACTACTTTTTCCAAAACTGAGTGACAAATAGTAGATGCTTAATAAAGGCTAACAAAATTAAATTTCTCTCTCTCACACACACACACATACACACACCCTCACACTGAATACCCTTCTTACTGTCCAAAGCCCCCGATCATAATCAGCATTTTTTCCACAAGCTTTGGTTTCTCTTCTTGACTAAGAACATACTACTCCTTTTATTAAAGAAGTTTAAAGCATTAAGCTAGGGAAAACTATTCTGAGGGAGATAATCACTTGAAGAGCACAAAATTATCTCTTGGTTTCAGGTAAGATAGATGTGCTTTACATGATTAATTATAGATATTAAAGATGTCAGGGAAAATGACTACTACAATTATGTGACTTTAAAGTATTTTTCAAAAGAACCATATATGTCATCAGTTATGAAAGCTGACCAAATGCTCACGATGACAGACAGACAGCTGGTTCTCATTCATATTAAGTTCCTTTCAAGCAAAAGGAATGTTAAAGCAATCTGGCCTCATATTGTGTTGATTCCAATGTAATTACATTTGTTATTTCCAGGCGATGTAGTAAATCAGGCTGTGGCAAGTAGGTCGATATTTTACAGAAATAATTTCAGAGGCCATGAAATAGGATCATGTGTTCTGTTGAACTCTTCTTCTGTCTCAAGACAAATAATGTCCAGTCCAGGAAAAGGGGAGGGAACAGAGTGAAGAGCAGACATACTTCCCTGAAAAGATAAGAAAACTATGCCTTTCTGCATGAGGGTATAAAATTTATAAGAAACAGAGGAGTCTAGTTAAGGAATGTGGGGTCAGAGTCAGGGACAAACTGGCCCTGTGCAAGAGATTTGCTGTCTCTCTGTTCTCAGTCCAAAAGCTGACACATTCAGCTGCTTCCCAGGCAGTTGGGTACCTCCTCCAAACACACCTGCTAACCCAGAAATTCACTCTGTGAAGGGATTAGATAGCTTGGCCATTAATGAATGTCTACAGCACAGAGGTTTATGACCCTTCTGATTTCATTACAGTTAGAAACTCTCTAGAGCACTCTCATTCACATAAAGGCCAAGTGCTTTTAGAATCTTTTAGCAAACATTGCCTAAAGGCTAAATTCAGAGAGGAATCTAATATAGACACTAAGTGATTATTTTGTTGTCTAAATGTCTCTGTGCAAAATGGGCATAATTCTTGTTTTAGCCTGTGATCTGACCTCACATTAACACCAGCTTCCTAGAATGTTACAATACTACAAGAAGAAAACAAAAAAGAATCTGACTGTAAAGGGAATTCCAATCTTAAACCTAGTTTTAAAATTTAAGACTTGTGGACTGTATTATTATTTTTTTCTTACAACTGAGACTTAGTTGTCAATCATTCAATACATTTTAAAGAATTGAGGGACCAAAAAATCTGGAATGGATTAGGGCAAAATTGCTTGGAGGCCCTAGAAAAAATGACCTCTGAAAGACCTTCCCATACTTCCTTGAGAGAATTCACAAAGTGAATCCATGCATATGTATGGAAGGCTGCAGAGGAAGGCAGGGCTCCCAATCAGTTAAGGGTGTCTTGATTTCAACTGCGTGAAACTATCCAACCTAATGGTGATGATGTTTCCTTTTTGAAGGAAAACAAGATGGTATATTTGTCTACTGAGAAATTAGGTCCTTTTCATTATTTACTATACCATCTTGTTTTAGGTTGGCCAGTGTTTGTCCAAGTTGCTTATAGTCCATTGAATTTCATATAGGAAGCTTAAAATTAGAAGGGAGGGAGAGGAGATGAGAGGAGAGGAGAGGGGAAGAGGGAGAGAAAGAGAGAAAGAGAGGGAGGGGGGAGAGAGAGAGAGAGAGTCAGAAAGGAGGAAAATGACAATTACTAGTCAAGTGTGGATTAAAAGAGTTTTCTATTCAGAATCCTTTATTTTCTCACCTTAACCTGATGTTATGTGACAAAACATCCAGTTTGGAAGGATTCCTCAAAGGGAAAATAAACTAAGAAAAAGTAATTGATAAAAGAACCTTTATTTCTTAAAGAAAATACATTCTGGTAGTCTATTAAATATAGTAAAAATACAGATGAAACTATTTTATTAAGTTTATTATTTTCCCTCCCAGATTCATTTACTTCATGTATATTCATTGTTTCAAAAGTGGACCAAAGACAGCTTATTTAGGGAAGTGGATTTTGGCATTATTGTGGGGGAGCAGTTGAAGTTCCTGAACATTTGCTAAGTATAATTAGTTTTAAAATATGTTTGGTTACATAAATGGAGACAGAATGGATATAAGTGTACTTCTCTACAGTGCAATTATGTGTGTATTGTCTCTGACAGATCAAGGATACAGATAATGTGGAAAGTTCAATGAGGAAAACAAAATAAGGGAGTTCACACAAATTAGTGTGAGATGGTGTGTGATATCCAGCCACCACACTTATTTCTTCTTTTCTTTCTTCTACTACATATGGAAATGTCCCAAATGGCTTAATTAACAGCTGGAATGTTGAGATTCTGTGGCGTTGAGCCCATGTGTCTGGGCTAGATCTTCTGTACTCATTCCTTGACCCTGGGGTACAAGCCAGGAGCTGCAGCTGCCTGAGATTCATCTTCTCATGCTGCTGGTACTACTACCTGTACGACCTCAGAGACCCACCTTGATCTCTCAGCCCCAGCCCCAGCTTCCCTCATTTGCTTGGCACAAAGTGATTTTGCAAAAAGTTTTATTAATTAACTAATAACAGTATGTTTGGCTAGGATCTTAGGTATTTAAAGTTCCTCTACTCCATTCAACAATACTCTGTCACCTTTACTCAGTGAAACTAACAGAATTTTTTTGTGTCTTGGCTGACAAGATGGTGCATCAATCAATGAACAACATTTGCTACAGATGCCAAGAGTAATGCAGTTGCAAGTTAGAAAGAAACCCTGAAGTGATAAATTCCAGCATTGGAGTTTTGACCTTTGAAAGAATAACAAGGAATATTGGTTGCTACACACACAACAACTTGATCATCTTTCAAAAATACTTTAAAACGAAACTTTCCTTCAGAGCATATGGGTTAGGGAGCAGAACACAAGTTAGATGCAGTGCAGCAAAGCCCCTGCAGCTGGACAACACTTTCTTAGGCATGGCTATGTAAGACCCTTGTAGAATATGCTGCAACCTAAGGGGTAACTGTGTATGACAATCCCAGGTCACACGTAAACCTTACACCCTTCAGGAAGAGATGATGTCAACTTCAAATCACTTGCATACACAGTTTGATTTAGGATTTGTGTAGCCCACTGGTCTCCAAAGTAGAAGACCCTAAAGGAAGCATAAGTAGACTTAGAGGGATAATGGAAAAAATATATAATAAAGTGTTAATTTTAATTTTAATTTTTTATTTTAAAAAAGCAAAACAGAAAAAAAGGTAGAAGTAATACAGAATTAAAAAAAACAGTAAGGAATCAATACTGGTCAATATATTACATATTGTTATCTTAGAAGTAGTTCTTTCAACTTACGAAATCTAGGCATAAAAAATGATCAGACAATTGAACAATGACAACACAAACTCTTCTTTCTGGTGAACTAACAGAGAATTAGTAGTATAGCTGTCTATCTTGCATACTTATAAATACATACAGTTGTACATGTATATCTACAAACATATAATCTTTTCCTTTCTTCCATTTCTTCTTTCCCCTATCCCAGCTGTTCTTTAATTTTGAGCACTTTCTTTCCCTTTCCTTATTACAGTATCTATTGTACATTTTGGATCTTATTACTCTTTCAGTTTTTTAAAATTGTTATTTATTTTTTACGCTAGAGATACAATATGATATTTACAAATGAGTCTGATTTATTTCACTTATGAGTATAGTCTCAAGTTGCTTCCATTTACCTATAAAAGCCTCAAGATCATCCTTTTTTATAGCAGAGTAATTCTATAAAAATACCACCTTTTTCATCCATTCTGTGGTTGATGGGTACTTTGATTGTTTCTAAGATTTAGCTATTACAAATTGTGCTGCTATAAACATGAGTGCACAAGTATTGCTGTGACATGACATTTCCAATTTTTCTGGGAAAATACCCAGAAGGGGAATAGCTGGATTGAAAGGGATTTCCAATCCTAGTTTTTTGAGAAATCTCCATACTGATTTCCACAGTGGTCACACCAGTGTACACTCCCACCAACAGTGGAGAAATGTTCCTTTTTCCCCACAGCCCTGCCAACATTTGTTATCAATTGATTTCTTGATGGCAGTCATTCTTTCTGGAGTGAGATGGAATCTCAATGTTGTTTTAATTTGCATTTCTTGAGTGACCTGTGATGTTGAGCATCACTTCATGTATTTATTCGCCATTTGTATTTCTTCATCTGAGAAGTGTGTGTTCATCTCAGACGCCCAATTTTGGACTGGGTCCTTGAATTTGGGGGGCCTGGTGTTTTTCATTTCTTTAAATGTTCTGGGTATAAGTCCTTTGTCTGAGGGACAGTTGGCTAAAATTCTTTCCCATTCTGTGGACTTTCTGTTCACTTTATTTGTGATTTCCTTTGAAGTGTAAAAGCTTTTTAATAAAATGAGATCCCAGTTGTTGATTCTTTGAAGTACTTCCTGTGCAGTTTCCTTTTTGTTCATGAATGCTTTGCCTACCCCATGTCTTCAAGATTTTTACCTACTTTGTCTTCCAGGAAACTTAGTGTTTCTATTTTAATATTTAGATCTTTGACACATTTTGACTTTAGTTTAGTACATGGTGATAGACATGGGTCTAGTTTCATTCTTTGGCATGTGGAAAGCCAGTTTTTCCAGCACCACTTATTAAAGAGGCTATCTTTCTTCCAGTGAACATGTTTAGCCACTTTGTCAAATAAAAGGTGGCTGAGTGTCTTTGTAGTTGTATTTGCATCTTCTAATCTCTTCCATTGATCCTCAGGTCTCTCTTTTTTTTTTTACCAGTACCATGCTGATTTTATCACTGTAGGTTTGTAGTACAATTTCAAGTCAGGGATTGAGACACCTCCTGCCTTAGTTTTGTTGCCTAGAATTGCCTTTGTTATTCTGGGTGTCTTCTGGTTCCAGATGAATTTTAGGTGTGTTTTCTCTAGATCTGTAAGGTATGCTAATGATATTTTGATTGAGACAGCATTACATCTGTATAACAGTTTTGGGAGTGTGGTCATTTTCACAATGTTCGTTTTCCTTAACCAAGAGCAAGGGATATTTTTCCATTTTCTAACATCCTCTTCAATCTCTTTTTTTAGAGTACTATAGTTTTCAGCATGTAAGTCTTTTACATTCTTTGTTAGGCTAATTCCTAAGTATTTTATTTTTTTGGATGCTACTGTGAAAGGTATTATTTCCATAATTTCTCTCTCAGTGAGTTTGTTGTTTGTGTACAGGAATGCTATTGATTTTTGAGTGTTGACTTTGTATCCAGCTACATCGCTGAATTTATTTATTAACTCTAGTAGCCTTTTGATGGAGTTTTTAGGGTCTTCTATGTAGAGTATCATGTCATCTGCAAATAGTGATAGTTTAACTTCTTTCTTTCCTATCTTTATTCCTTTTATTTCTCTCTTTTGTCTGATTTCTCTGGCTAATGTTTCCTGTGAGTTCGATCCCCGGTGCCACAAAAAATAAAAAAATAAAAAAATAAAAAAAAAAACAGAAATGGTCATGTGATTTTTGTCTTTGGCACTATTGATGTGGTGTATTACATTTATTGATTTGCATGTTAAACCATCCCTGAATTCCTGGAATAAATCCCACTTGGTCATGCTATATAATCTTCTTGATGAATTGTTGCATTCTATTTGCCAGTATTGTATTGAGAATCTTTGCATTAATGTTCATTTGGTGTATTGTCTAGTGTTTGTGATTGGTTTGCTGTCTAGCAGTACGATTGGTGATATAAGCATTGCACCCACCCAGGGGTGGAACTGACACACAGTTGTAAGGGAGAGAGGAAGGTGGGTCTCACTCTTGCTCTTCCACTCTTTCTTGCTGGGTTCACGTGCTTGCTGTTTGCAGCTACCATGAATGGCAGCCCACCATGCCATGCTGCCTTGGAGCCAGCTGAAACTCCTGACAACTGTAAGAAATAAACCTTTCTTTCCCTAATTTTGGGTGTCAGGCATTTTTTCTCAGCAATGAGTGAAAAGTGACTAAGGCAGAATTTGATACCAGTGGAGTGGGGTTGTTGCTGTGACTAAACCTGACAATGTGGTTCAAGAGCCTTTGGAAATGTCTTGTGGGAACAGTTTGGAAAGGTTCAGAGATATCACCTGAAAAAGTGACACTGGAACAGCTTAGGTTGCCCTGTATGGCAGATTCTGGTCAGAGTTCAGGTGACCAGAAGGCTGATAGAAAGCCTGCTGGTAAAGACCAGGCTCAGGAGGTTTCTGCTGGGAAGAAGGACTCCACTGGTTGTTGGACTCCACATGACGTGTGTTGCAGCTTGACAGAAAGTTTGTCTGCATTCTGCCCATGCCTAGAGACTTTGCCTGAGACTGAGATTAAGGGCATAGGATGATTAGTCTGGCAAAAGAAATTTCAAGGCAACCTAATATTGAAATGGTGGCCTGGCTATTGTCAGGGGCTCTTAGGCAAATTTATGTTGGGAATCAAGAGCAAAGAGCCCAGAATGGTGATTTAAAACTTTGTAAGTTTGGCCAGGAAGCTGTGGACTATAAAGATAGAGCTGAGACCTTGATTGCTGAGAAGGAACAAAGAAATAAAAAAGATGGCCTGGGGACATTCCAGGAAGCAGTGGGCCTCTACCTTTTGCAGTCTCAGGCTGGCAAAGGTGAAAGAGTTTGCTCAGAGGAAAAAGCCACAGAGTACCATGTTCTGGAGTGGCGATGGAGGCCACAGCAGGTTTCAAAATGGTGGTGGCCATACAAGATTCCAAAATGGCAGCAGCCATACCAGATTCTAGAATGGTGGCAGCATAGAGAAGCTTTTCTTCACAATCGGGTTCAGAGAGCTCAGCAATCCAGGCAGTGAACCCCTACAGCCAAGAGAGAGGAAAGCCGGGCTACTGCTCCAGTTGGCAGTGGACCTTGGTGACATCCACGTGATGCTGGTTTTAAGTACAAGGACAATGTGCAGCTTCTGCCTTGCTTTCAGAGGACAATATGTAAAGATATAAGGGTGAAGCCAAGGATACAATGTAAAACCCCTGGAAGTGCTGCAGGGGTGGAATTGCTCAAGCCTTTTGGAGCTTGCAACCAGATTGTTTCAGATGCTGAGCATAGAACTCCAGGACTTAATGTTTGCCCTGCTGGATTTTGGTCTTGCTATGGTTCCAATGCTTTGCATTCCCCTGTTTGTAACTTTTGGAATGGTAATGTTTACCTTGTGCCTTTATATGTTGGAAGTGTTTAACCTCATTTTCATTTGTACAGGGGGTTACAGTTAAAAGTTTGCCATAGATCTTGGAGAAGATTTGGTACTTGGACTTTTTAGCAATGCTAAAATTGTTAGGACTTTGGCAACTCTTGGGGGACCAGGGGTGGAATGTATTGGTTGGGTCCTGTGTCCCCCCAAGGACTCATGTAATTTGGATGGGGCTGAGTCTGGTGTTTGTGATTGGTTTGTTGTCTAGTGCTAGGATTGGTGATGGGAGTGTTGCAGCTGCCCAGGGGTGGAGCTGACATACAATTGTAAGGGCGAGAGGAAGGCAGGTCTTGCTCTTGCTCTTCCACTCTCTTTCTTGCTGGGTTCACGTGCTTGCTGTTTGCAGCCACCATGTATGGCTGCCCTGCCATGCCATGCTGCCTTGGAACCAGCTGAGTATGGATGAAAACTCCCAAGAACTGTAAGAAATAAACCTTTCTTTCCCTAATTTGGGGTGTCAGGTATTCTTTCTCAGCAATGAGTGAAATACAACTAAGACAATAGGGAAATTGGCCTATAGTTCACCTTTTTGGTTGGGTCTTTCTCTGGTTTTGGTATCAGAGTAGTACTTGCCTCCAGGAATGAGTTAGGGAGGATTGCTTCCCTTTCATTTTCATTGGAGAGTTTGAGTAGTATTGGCATTAAATCTTCTCTAAATTTCTTGTAGAATTCAGCTGTCAATCCATCAGGACCTCAGCTTTTCTTTGTTGGTAAGTTTTTGATCACATTTTCAATGTCAGTAGCTGATATTGTGCTATTCAAAATTGTTATAACTTTTTGACTCAGCTTTGGCAGTTCATATGTTTCTAGGAATTTGTCCGTTCCCTCTGTGTTTTCCACCCTATGTGAGTAAATGTTTTCAAAGTAGGTATTCATGATCTTTTGAATTTCCATGGGATCTGTAATAATTTCTCCCTTTTTTATTCCTTAGTGCATGAATTTGAGTTTTTTCTTTCTTTTTCTTGATAAGGTTGGCTAGAGGTTATTAATCTTGTTTATTCTCTCAAGGAACCAGTTCTTTGATTCATTAATTCTTTATATTGTTTTCTTGGTCTCAACTGCATTAATTTCTGCTTTGATCTTTATAATTTCCTCTCTTCTATAGCTTTGGGTTTGACTTGCTCTTCTTTTTCTAGAAGCTTGAGGTGTTGCATTAGGTTGTTTATTTGTATGTGTTCTGTAGCTCACATTCTGACTGTATTATCCAACTTTAAATATTTATTTTTATTCACTTCAATATTGGTGACAAGTTCAGATATTCCCTCTTGGTTTTTTGTCTCCTTGTTCATTGGAACCTTGAATCTTCTCTGAAATTTAAAGTATAAATTTCCTTTTTTTTTGTTTTTTGTTTTGTTTTGTTTTGGTACTGGGGATTGAACTCACAACCTCAACCTTGAGCTTGCCAGGCAGGCATTTGTGCCACTGAGCAAATAAGAGTGTTAACTTTCTTAACCCAGAGTAGCCCCCTGAACACCCCCAAGTGCCTTCCTTTTTGCCATTCCAGATGACTGCATCTTTGTAAATCTCTCTCACTTGATGGGAGCCTTCCATTTTGTATAGTGGATTGCTGGCATCTTGAATAATTTATCTCTAGAACTGAGCTCCAACCGGTTCACTCCTTTTCATATTACATGCATCTCTTCTCTGACTCTCTCATTTTTTACTGACAATGAATCTGATTCTTGGCTTTGTTGAACCTCTAAGTTTATGATATTTCCACTTTTCTGTCATGCTATGAGCCATCTTTGGCCTCATGTAATTCTGGATCCCATCATCCATCACTCCAGTTTCTTCCTTAAAAACAGTTGAACTTTCTTGACCCCTTTTTTGTGCTAATCCTGCAGTTTTTCCATGTTCAGTCCTTGACCTTATTAAATTATCAGGCTCTTATCATCAGAGACACCTGTTCACTCAGGACCAAATAAAACAAAGTGCTTTGTGCAACACAAAATATAAACGTTTGCTTGTGCCTCTGGGGAACCTTAATATGTCTCTGATGTCTTTGTGAACCTGTGACATTGTCCGAAGATGCAACTTGAAAAAGAATGAGGCATTTGGACTTTTGGTTTCCACTCAAGAATGTACATAGCTAGACAGAATATTATTTCAACACTTTAAATAAAAATATAGCTGGGTAAATTGCAAGTTTGATCCCAATAGACAACTGAGATTTCAGAGCAACTCTCTACATGAAACCTAGGCATGCAGTTGGCTTCTGTTGAATAAATGGGCTGCAAGCATTTATTAATCTAGGGTGCATACAGTCAGATGCTGCTAAGAAGAATTTCCCCATGACAGATAGGAATTAGTGAAGGTTGTATGTAGTCTGATAGCAGGGTATAGAGCCTCATGTGGGCTGAAAGTATATAGAAATTCACACTCTCTTCCTGACTTCCCCATGTATCATACCAGGTGCTCACAAAAAAAAAGATTAGTAAGAAACCTGGGATTGTGTCCTTCACAGTGTAGTCTAAAAGGGCTACACATGAAATATTTTAGGTTTTATAAGTCACATATGATCTCTTTGACAAATTATTCTTTTCTTGGTAAAGTTTTTAGAAATTTTTATGAAGGTAAAAGCCACCAAAGTCCAAAGGACATATGAAAACAGGCCACTAGGTAGATCTTGTCCATAAACTATAGTTTGATGACCCCTGATCTAGTGGAGAAGATGAACAATGTGCTGGATAAGATAGCAATTTCAGGAAAGAAATAAATACTATGAGGAAGAAATGAATGGAAGTTGCAGAAATTAGAAAAAGATCATAGTAAGAGGGATGAAGAATGCCTTTCATAGTTTTGTGAGCAACCATGACAAGTGAAGGGAAGAATCAATGAACTTGATGATAGTTCAATAGAACTGACAATATCCACAACACAAAGAGAAGAGTAAAAATGCTTAAAAAATAAGAAACAAAAATCAAAGCAATACTAAACTCCCTAGAACATTCAAGACATGCAGGATAGTATCAATCTAACACATGTGTAACTGGAGTGTCAAAAAAGAAGAGGTAAAGAATAAGGCAAAAGATATTCAAAGAAATAATGGCCAAAACTTCCCCAAATTTCCTAACAAACCTAAAACAGATACAAGAGGTACACAGTACAGCAAGCAGTATAAATACAATAAACCAAACCCACAAAACGCAAACAGAAAACTAAACCAAATAAAAATTCTACACCTAGATTCAAACTACTGAAAAAGTGAAGCATCCTTTTTCTTTTTTTTTAAGAGTAGGAAAAATTTATTGAGAGAAAGAAAACTTCTGGCTGAGAGGGACAGAAGGGGGCTCAGAAAGTGGGTTGCCCACCAACCCTGCTACTCAAGGGTGTTTTGAGCAAAGCCATGAGGTGAGGTGGGCTTAAGGTGGGCAGAACTATAAGCAATCAATAAGATTACAAATATAGTCACTTAGGTAATATTGATCCAATAGCAAATTGTAGGATGGGCATGAGGTGGGACAAAATTATGATCAACCAGTAAGTGTAGGACAGTATAGGGTAATATTGATTAAATGGGGATCAAGTGGGGAAACAAGTCATGTAGCAAATGCACGTGGGCAGACTAGGACTTTTTTGGATGGGGTGTGTTAAGGAGATTTGGTCACTCACCTTGAGATGATTGATGCCTACTTAGAATATCAATCACTGCTGTTCATCTCCAAGGGAAGTATATGGGTGAGTAGTTCATCTTTTTCTTGAATCCTGGCCTTCAGTGAATATGCCTCCTGCCACAGTTGTCTTCTGCATTGTCCTCTTAAGGGCCTAGCCATGTCTGACTGCCTACAATATTTCTACCTAACTTGGTTATCTATAATATTCCTCCCTCTGACCCTTATCCACCATGAGTGGATAAGGGTCAAAGACTGATCTGGCTACTTCTAACTGAAGAGAAGTTATGCTGAGAAATTTTGAGGAGATAATGCAATATTTGCCCTAATTGGCTAGTGGAAAAGGAACAGAGGACTTTTGAAGGAACTTTTGGACTAAGAGGGGATCAGCACATTTAAAGAAAATTTGTAACTGAAGTATTTTGAGATTTTCACAATAACTTGTATAGTAATTACAAACAGAGAAATTACCTTTCTTATTTATCTAAAAAAAAATGGCCAGACTCTGATCAAGAGTGATAACATGGTGGAAATGGCAATGAACGTCACAAGGCTATCTAGGATAAACAGCTACTCTATGACCTTGGTCTCATGCCGAGTATCTTCCCCTTTTTGTTTAATCTAAAAGAAAAGCAGAGGGAAAAAATGCTGGAACGAGATGCCAGACCTAGGAAGTAAATCTTCCACAGTCATAAGCAAACTACACTTCTGGTTCCTGTTGGGAAAGCAGCCATTGACTCAGGAATCTGGGATTCCCAAAAAGGGAGCACCTTTAATGAGTGTTTAGTGTATTTTTGACACAGACCAGATCCAAGAGCTGGTTTTCCTTTAGTCTTGATGGAGGTCTAAGTCTGTGCTGTTGTAGACAGCATTCTTTCTCAAATGGTTCTTTGACAAGGATGGGCTATCCTGTGGGCTAAGTCAGTAGGCTGCTTTCTCTGAACCTATCCTAGGGCATGTGAGTTGTGCATAATTTTCATAACAATGTATGGTCTCCAATCCAGACCTAACCTTAACATTGTCTGGAACCATTTTACTGGATTCTGTTCATTTCCCTTGTATGTTCTCCACAGCAGCTACTCTAATTTTTCAACACTGTTCAATTGTTTTTAACCCAACTAGATCCACTTCACCCTTAATGGGTGGTAGTGCTCCCTACTTCATAGAAAACAGAGACACGCACTGTCCAAATTATAATACATAATATGTGTTGTGTCTCATGCAACAAGGTAGTGCTTTTGTTCTTTTTACAGAAGATATCATTAGTTTCAACATCATTTTATGTGAATTTACTATTCTCTCCTTTCAAGATGGTAGGAAGCCTTAGAGAGGGTTGAAACTTAGTTCTCAGGAGCTACTGATCCTCTGCTCTTTTTATTACTGTAAGGTTCCTCTAGAAAACAAAATATATCAAAACAACAATTAATACAAATAAATCAAACCTTTCTAATTTGCCCTAGGTATATTTTAATAAGAAAAAATTTAAATTTAAAATTATTTGGAAAGCTAAATAAAAATTGATTTCAGGTGTAAATAGCTGCCATGCGTATGTTTCTGCAAACAGATTTTAATAATGTGGGAATAAGCTGGGCATGGTGGTGCACGCCTACAATCCCAGCACTCGAGAGGCTGAGGTAGGTGGGGCATTGTGAGTTTGAGGCCCGCTTGGGCTACAACAGGAGCACAAGGCCGGCCTGGGCTACATAGTGCGACCCTGACTCAAAAAAAATTAGGGCTCAGAGTTTGACTCAGTGGTTTAAGTACCTGTCTGGCAGGCGTGAGGCTGTGAGTTCAATCCCCAGTGCAGCAAAAAAAAAAAAAAAAAAAAATAATAATAATAATGTGGGAATGTCAGGCAATAGGAAGGATGAAGAGAGTAGGACAGGAGACAACTTATAGCAACCTATGGCAAAAGGAAGGTAAGGAAACCAAATACAAATGCTTAGCCACAATGTTATGGAGCATTGGCCCACTCCATCTATAATTTAATGACTTAGGAAAGAATAAAAAATAAAGAGCCAAGCCAGTTGGGCATGATGCAGCATGCCTGTAATTCCAGCTCCTGGGAGGCTGAGGTATTACACATTCAAGTTCCATCTGGGCAATTTATTAAGACTCTATCTCAAAATTTAAAAATAAATGGAGAGGCCGCCCTCCCTTGCTGCATGCAGGGCCCAGCTCGACCGGGTCCCGCGATCCAGCACGATCCAAGAATTGGCGTGACCCTGCAGGAATGTGGAGAGCTTGTGCTCCCCTCACCAGAGTGCTGAGCACGCACGGGCTCCATACTTCGGTGGAGCCGCTTGTGCGTGCACCACCCCAGAGCTCGCCAACCCCCGCCCATCTGGGTTTCTCCCGGCACTGTAGGCCTGGGACCTGCCCAGGCTTGCCCTGGCAAAGCGGTTGTCGTTCTGAACTTGCAGACAGACCCGGGCTCCAGGCAGTGTCAATCTGGGGTACTCTGCCTAGCTCACCAGGACTGGGGAGGCCTTGGCCCCCCACCCAGTTAAGGCAGAGGCTCCACCCACATGCACTGGGTGGCCAATCTTCCTTGCTGCACCCAGGACCCAGCTTGACCAGTCCTGTGATTCAGCGTGATCCAAGAATCAGCACGACCCTCAGGGGAATGCGCGGTCAGCCTCACAGGACACAGGGCCACATAGGTTCTAGAAGAAAATCACAAAACAAAAGACCAAGAGGCAGTCTCTGTCCCCCAGCCCACAAAGAACAAACGTAGGAGACACTGAAATGGAAGACAGTGGGAGTCACACAAAGGGACTTTCTGAAATGATAGAAAATGCAATAAAGAAACAGTTTGATGAAGCTATAGAGAAATTCAAATCAGAAATATTCTCTCAGCTAAAAAATGAAATGAGAATCATTATTAAAGAAATGTTGTGTGTATCTAAAGAAGAGCAAGATAAAAAATAGAAAAACTTAAGAAAATGATTGAAACTTTGAATAAACAATATAAGACACAAACAGAATGCATGAAACAGATGCAAAGGGAAATGCAGGAAATGAAAAACTCCATGGAAAGTTTGAAAAACTACTTAAACAAAGCTGAAGATAGAATCTCAGATCTTGAAGACAGTATGGGAGATCATGGCCATGAAAGAAAAGATCTCCTAAAAATAGTAAGGAACCAAGAAACAACAATTCAACAGCTGCAAGATGATGCCAAGAGAAATAACATAAGATTAATAGGCATAAGTGAAAAAGCAGGGGTCAATACTAATGACCTGCGAAGACTATTTACAGAATTAATACAGAAAACTTTCCAAACATGGGAAGAGAATTTGAAATGCCGGTAACTGAGGCATACAGAACCCCAATTAATCACAACCAAAATAAATCCTCACCCAGACATACAATAATAAGGGTATCAGAAATGCAGCACAAGAACAAAATACTAAAAGCTATCAGAGCAAAGAAACAGATCAACTATGAAGAAAAGCCTATCAGAATCACGGCAGACTTCTCAACACAAACCTTTAAGTTAAGAAGAGCTTGGAGTGAAGTATTTCAAATCCTGAAAGAAAACAACTTTCAACCCAGATTGATGTACCTTGCAAAACTATCCTTAAAAACTGATGGAGAAATAAGATACTTTCATGACAAAGAAGAACTGAAGAAATTTATGGCCGCCAAACCAACACTACAAAGACTACTGAAAGACACTCTAGAAAGAGACAGAGATAGCCACAATCTTAAGAACAACAACAAAAGGAAACCACTAAGCAAGGCAAATAATTAAACAGAAAATGTAGAAAACCAACAACAGAAAGATATCATGACAGGGATGAGCCGGTATGTATCAGTTATATCAATCAATGTAAATGGTCTCAACTCACCAATAAAAAGAAACAGACTGGAAGAGTGGGTTAAGAGACAAAATCCAACAATATGCTGTGTACAAGAAACACATTTCATTCAAAAGGAAATTCACAGACTAAAAATCAAAGGCTGGAAAACAATACTCCATGCAACAGGAACCTAGAAAAAAGCAGGGGTAGCTATTACGTTTGCAGACGATGCAAACTTCAAACCGAAAATGATCAAAAGAGATAAAGAAGGTCACTTCATACTTGTAAGGGGAAAACTTCAAGAGGAAGAGATTACAATCATAAATATATATGCACCGAATATGGGAGCACCCAACTATGTAAGACACTTCTTAATAGACATGAAAAACCAAATAAACAATAATACAGTTATAACAGGGGACCTTAACACCCCATTGTCACAGAGAGATAGATCAACCAAACAAAAAATCAGCAAAGAAATAGCAG